>PVIY010014207.1:0-57085 GCA_004026745.1 Myrmecophaga tridactyla | reverse complement strand
AGTAGCAGTTCTAAATTGGGAAGTCCCTGCAAAATCCCCACTGGAATGAATGATATGGGGCCGGGGGGAGGAGATCTTGAAATAGGCTTCCTGCCATTCTAAACAGCCAATCACGGAGCCCATTTCCTAGTTTGGCACTTCCTGCTGCTTTTACATTCTGAGGCACTTCCTAGGCTTGGGGCCACCTCCTCGACTTCCAGTCCAAGCCCTATCCTGGCTTCCTTGTGGCCTCTATTCCGTTATCTGAAACATCCTGTAAGACTATAAGTAGGGCTTATCTTTATAAAGATTTCAATTTTTTGTTTTCTCTTATCTACACCTGAAAGCTTTAATAACCAGAGTCAAGGCAGACCCTTCAGGTGGTTTACTATTTGTCTTCTGTTTGAACGCACGGAGAACTTTCTGGAGCTGAGTTTTACTTTCATGCCATGATTCGGATATATGGAGGTGATTCGTGAAAGTGAAAATTTTTTTTTAATTCATTTTTTTTCTTCTTTGTGAAAAATAACATATAGACAAAAAAAGCAATAATTTTGAAAGCACATTGCAACAATTAGTTGTAGAACAGATTTCAGAGTTTGGTATGTGTTTGAAAGGAAGGTCTGAAAGGAAGCATGCCCCCTAAGAAAAGTCATGTTTTAATATAAATCCCATTTCATAAAGGTAGAATAATCCCTATTCAATACTATATGTTTGAAGCTGTAATGAGATCATCTCCCTGGATGATGTGATTTAGTCATGAATGGTTGTTAAACTGGATTAGGGGACAACATGTCTCCACCCATTTGGGTGGGTCTTGATTGGTTTATTGGAGTCCTATAAAAGAGGAAATATTTTGGAGAATGAGGGATTCAGAGAGAGCAGAGGATGCTGCAGCACCATGAAGCAGAGAGTCCACCAGCCAGTGACCTTTGGAGATGAAGAAGGAAAACGCCTCCCAGGGAGCTTCATGAAACCAGAAGCCAGGAGAGAAAGCTAGCAGATGATGCCATATTCGCCATGTGCCCTTCCAGCCAAAAGAGAAGCCCTGACTGTGTTCGCCATGTGCCTTCTCACTTGAGAGAGAAACCCTGAACTTTATCGGCCTTCTTGAACCAAGGTATCTTTCCCTGGATGCCTTTGATTGGACTTTTCTATAGACTTGTTTTAATTCTTGGCCTTAGAACTGTAAACTAGCAACTCATTAAATTCCCCTTGTTAAAAGCCGTTCCGTTCTGGTATATTGCATTCCAGCAGCTAGCAAACTAGAACAGTATGGGTTACAGTTCCACAAATTCAGATTTTTACTTTGCTGGAGACTAAAGAAATATCAGTGTAATGATTCAATCATATTGATCATACTCGTTTGTTAAACCCTACCTTCTCTGTATAACTCCACCATCACCTTTGATCTTTCTCCCACTCTTTAGGGGTATTTGGGTTATGCCCATTCTAACTTTTCCATGAAAGTGGGGTTTTGAGGACCACCTAGGAAGCAGGCCCTGGGCAGTGCATCTCTCCTGGATACAGGAAAAGGACATGAGATACCTTCTTGCAGCACAAAACCCACTTTGGTCCCAGGAATGCTAGAGAAACCCAACACTGTCTCCAAAGCCATTCAATCAATCAACTTGAGCACTGAATTCTTTTCTGTGCTCTAATGTATGTCACTAGGGAAAAGCTGGGCCCTAAAGGAGAGTCTGAGGCGCCCAGGTGCTACTTGCTGCTCAGAGAAGTGGGGGCTCTGCCTTCTAATCTGAAGTCTGCATGCAGCTGGATTACCAGGTGACTGTACCTAAACAGGAACAGACTGAAGACATAGGAGCCATAACCCCTTCTGATGAAACCTCACACAGTTGCGTCTTGATATCAATCCAGACATCCCAAATATTAAAAATAAAAAATAAAAACCATTTCCACAAACTCTACCAAACTCTACAGACTACATCTTAATTGTCATTGCAGTTCTGTGGGTGGTTAAAAGCTTGGGCTCTGGAGACCGATTGCTTCAGTTCAAACCACTTTGAGCAAGCTACCTAACCTCTCTTAAGCTTCAGGTCTTTCATTTATTAAGTGGGAATGGTAACAGGATTGACTCGGACGGATAAAACAAGGTAGCTCATGCAAGTGCTGGTTCTAATGTCCGGCACATAGGAAGGGCTCAGAAATGCTAGCTATTATTATTCCTCATCTGCTGCCTCTTATCTTTTATGCTTACAAGAAAGGTTAATGGGCATGCATAAAGTTCCAAATTTCAAATTTCATGCATATTCCATTATTACTTATTTTACCACCTGGAAAACCTCAAAATATTCAAATCTGCCCTTAAAATGACTGTTTTCTATACACAACAGAGTCAGCTCAAAGGAATTCAGACCACGCGGTAGGAGGTCCCAGAATCTGGAGAAAGACTGGGCGTTTGTGTTCATAGAAATGCACACTTTTTGCAGAGTTCTTGCTGGGCAACACGGGCAAAGCAAACCCCCAAAAGCTGGGGGGTGGGGGTTTCCTTCTTCAGCTGCTCTCAGTGGAGATGCTGAGGAGTGACAAATTATAGCACAGGATCATGTTGCGAGAGGACTTAATTTAGGAGAAAAAGGATTGGATATAACTTGTTTCACAACCACTAGAAAGGCCTATGGATGAATTCGGGGGTAGAGTAGATGCTCTCCGAGCACCTTTCACCTCTAAGTTCCCTCAGTGTTTGTAAAATCTCATGAAGGAACCTAGGAAAAAAGACAAGGGATGGCGGGCAGCTAGGGTACCAGCATTCTACAAAGTCTTCAGTTTCCCCCTCGATTGTCATTAAAATCTTACCTTTGGAAGTTGTGTCTTTTTCCTTGGAGAAAGTTCTAGTTTTTAAAAACACTTTAAAAGGGGTTGACCCAGCAGCCAAAACCTTTCCTGCCAACCCTAAAGAACACATAGGGCTTTATCTGAGATTTTACAAAAGTCTCATGCACTGTGAGTACTTTCCAGAAACCTACAACCTCCAGATGGGTCCCTGGACCAGATTAGTCCTCAAATGCAGAGGGGCCAGCCCTTCCAGAACTCAGAGAGTTCCATTTCCCTATGCCATATTATTGACAGCCTTTTCTAACATGAAAAAGTTAGAATGGGCATAGTCCAAATATCCCTAAAGATTGGGAGAAAGATCACAGGAGAAAGTGGAATTATACAGAGAAGGTAGGGTTTAACAAACAGTAGGATTGCTGATTCATCATATTGATATTTATTTATTTATTTATTTATTTTACATGGGCAGGCACCGGAAATCGAACCCGGGTCCTCTGGCACGGCAGGCGAGCATTCTTGCCTGCTGAGCCACTGTGGCCTGCCCTTGATATTTATTTTAGTCTCCAGTGTCTTGGAGCAGATAGAAGTAATACCCAAAATTGTGGAATTTGTAACCCATACCAAAAATTTATTGTTTTGATTTTTTTGTATACATGCTATTTTTCACAATAAAAAAATGGGAAAAAATGGTTGAATAGCTCAGTTTCAGCTCAAACTACTATGTGCTCACATCATGGAAAATGGTATGTAGCTATTAAAACATTGTTTACGAAGAGTTTGCAATAACTTTTTTTTGCAATAACATTTTAATATGTGTTTCCCTTGCTTTAAAGAAAACAAGGATGCAAAATTGTATAGTCTGACCTCAGCAACGTAAAACAACAACAATGGAAAGATATCAAAACACAACAGCAGCTACCTCTACCTGATGGAATTAGGGGGTACTTTTTTCTCTGTCCACTCCCCACTGTGGTACAACTTTCTACACGAGCGCACATTTTATAATGAGAAAAAAATGTAAACAGTGTGATGTTTAAAACTGCACCCAATTTATATGAACGCTCCATGAGGTTCCCGAGATCTAAGAAGTGAGTTATCTTATGGTAAAAACAAGGCGCCCCGAATCAGCTTCCTGCCCTGCTCCAGCCAGGCAGTCCCTGCAGCGGCTGGCAAATGTCAAACCGCCATCAACCCTGACGGCTGGAAACTGATGAGTCAGCTGCGGGGACTCCGGGCCCGTCGTCTTCTCTCCTCCCGCCGTCTGCCGCGGGCTCGGCTTTGTCTTCCTGCGCTCATTAGTGCCTCCACTCCAACGTAAGGCGCCAAGCTTGTGTCTATCAGCGCTCGTCTCTCCTCACAGCTCTGCGGACAAGTCTGGCAATGGAGAAAAGCCTGGCGCTTTTTTTGATCACCGGGATTTGCGGATTATCTGCGGCTTCCGATCAACCGCGCAGACCCGCGTCTTGAGCGTCCTGGCTCATTTCCGGGGCCGCATCCAGGACTCCGCACACGGGATAAACGAGGAAGTCTTGGGAATTACAGGGCGGTCCTGGGGAGCCTGGAGGAGCCGAGTCAGCTCGAATTTGTCCCACACAGCCTATCCCGGAGGGGTTACTGTGTGAGGGGACCGCCCTGGGAGGAGGGGATTCATTCCCCATTTATCATGCGGGTGAGGTGCTCCCACAGTCAGAGGGGCTGCCTTCTTCTCCCTGGGCGGGGCTGGACTCTGTCCCTGAGCCTCTGGGACCCACGACCCACGTGGGGTGCATCGGTGTCCCCCAGGGGTCCTTATGGGCACGCCTCCCACCAGAGCATCAGGGGTGACAGCCCTCACTGAGGACAGAGGACCCAGCACAGCGGGGTGGGGGGGACAAAGTGCCAGCTCTGGGTGTCTCTGCTCTGCCACTGTATGGCCTCGGGCAGAGCGCCCAATTTCTCTAGGTCCCCTGTCCTCATTTGGAAAATGGGAACAGTGTGCCACCCTCACGGTCCCGAGAAGAGGAAAGGTGGTGGAGCCCGCAGAGGGGCGGGCGTGCGGGAAGCACTGCCTAAGCCTCGCATGAACAAAACCCCGACCCGACCTGTCCTTGGTATTTGAACCCTAAAAGACCAAGGCTCCGGAGGTGGATCTCCAAGGGGCACGTCCCCAAGAGCCCGAGGAGAGAGACACTTCAGCCGGTCGCCTTCTCCTCGGCAACTTGGTCCCACCCTGCTTGAGCCATCACGTCACTAACTGGCCAGCTGCACACGGAGGGCCGCTGGGGTGTAGAACAGGCAAGTCCCGGGGGGAGCTATTTATAACCCAGTGTTCCTTCACCTCCAATCATCATGCAGCAGTTTGGTTGGCTCAGCTTTGGGGAAACAGCATTCTTGCCAAAACACTCATCCAAAATATCCCAAATCTGAGGAGATAATTGGTGAGGAGGCCCAGGAAGGATGGGTGGAAGCTTCTCCTGCCAGGTTAGTCAGAACCGGACCGAGTTGATGTGGGGACAGTTGTCACCCCTGGCCCCGAGCAGCCCATGCAGAATCACTGATGGGCATTTACCTTTCCCCAGGAAACAAAGCTCACATAACAGGAAAGATGATGGATGTATATGTTTAAAGAATGTGTATACAAACAAACTCCCTTCCATATGTTACTGGGTTTCCTCCAAAGAAAATAGATTAAATCAAATTCCTACCAGGCATCCATCACTGTATCTGGCTATGGCAATTCATGGCCTCCTCCTCAAGTAGCTTAAAATTAAGTTGGAAGGCGAGACAAGCACAAGGAAAAAGGTTAGGTGTCAAAAAGCAGGACAATTCTAATGAGCCAAAAGAATGATACAGATAATGCATAATTCAGGAGATGCGTAGAAAACAGGATCACTCCAAGCTGAGGCAATAACAGAAGCCCTCAGTGAAGAGATGGGATTTGGGCAGAGCCAAAGCATAGACAGGTAGGAGGTAGTAAAGCAGAGAGAAAAAGAAAAAGAAAAAGAAAGTATTCCAGGCAGGGGATGGAAAAATGAACAAAAGCATGGAAGCAAGTCAATACAGCCCATGTTTGAAGAACAAATAAACAGGTTTGGCTGGGGTGGAGGGTGTTATTGTACAGAAGAAAGAATTAGAGACAATCAGAAGTAGAAGGGAGTTTTCTGGATTGTCTAGTGTAGTATCATTTACAGATGAGGAAATGGAGGTTCAGAGAGGTTAAGTGATTTGCCTAAAGTCACACAGCTAACTATCAGTGGGAGCTCAGTGGGGATGTCTGTCAGTATTCAGTTGAGAATCTGAGATGACAGTAAATTGGTGAGAGAGAGGCAAAGGAATGTCAGTCTAGGGAGTTCCCAACCACAAATGGTGGAGGCCATGGGAGATACTCAGTAAATGCTCGCTGATGACAATGATAAGTCAGCCACTACACAATTTGGGCCAAGTCATTTGGTATCTCAGATTTTATTTTCTCCCCTCACTCTCCCCCTTCTCCCTTCTCCGTGAATAAACATTTGAACTAGACAAGGGTCTAACCATACAGTGGAAAAAAAATAGTCCTTGGAGATAAAAGTCAAGCGGAGTCTCAAAGGATTTCAGATCTCTAACCTCTCCATGGTGTGTGTGGGTACAAAGGGCAGAAAACAAACCCCGCTGTGGGCGGTAAGTGGGCTGGAGGGAAGGAACACCTGTTTTTTCTTCTTTTCAAGCCCTATAATCTCCCATTTCTTTGAAGTTGTGAGAAATCAGGTGCTTTGTTCATTTCCATTATAAAGAAGATAGAACTGAAAGGTTAAATGTCTAAGGAAGGTGAGTCAGGGATGGAGCAGAGACCAACCCCCATTTACCTCACTCAGGGAGCTTCTGAGTAAGGAGGGGGAACTATCTCTCCCAGGAGGCGAGGAGGCTGCGCGCCATGACATGGCTAGAATGGTTACTATATAGAGATTTCCAGAATTTCTTTCAGGCCATTTCTGGGGGCCTCCGAGGAGTTCTCGATGCAACTGGTACAGTCTTGTGTATAACCCAGAAGCAACGACAACAACAAAAGGACAAAACGGATTGTTACTCAAGTCGATGTTGAAGAAGGCACAGAAAACCAACCTTAAGTAACTGGCCATCTCCAGTTCCCAAGAATAAAACCGTCCTGTTCATCACGACAGTGCCATAAACGGATGTCAGGTCCGAATGGATCAAGGTGGCTGAAGCGATTGGCTGTACTCTTTCAGGCTGATCTCCTTCTTTCTGAACATGCACAAAACGGACAAATAAACAAAGAAGATCATTGGTAACAGGGAAAACTCTCCTTATACTGATAGTATGTCACTCACTGTCTCCCAGGAAGGATCCACTTCTGGGCTCCAAACACATTTTCACAGACAACATCCCCAGGAACAACCTTTCATGGTCTTTGTGGGTAAAGCCACTATGCTTGTCCAACCCACGACAGTCATATGTTTACTACGTGTCAACATGTACTGGCTGCCTGCGGTGACCAGCCAGCCATTTTGCAGTCTCCCAGCTGATGAACCAAGCTGAGTTCCCACCTTACTCCAGAAGAGAGCCCACTGCTGCCGCAGAGGGAGTCAGCCCTGCGCTTTTTTGGCTGTTTGCAGGTCCCTGCAGCAATTGCAGCATTGGCTTCTGGGAGGTTAAACTTGAGCCATTTCCTAAGACGATCCCATTGGGTATGATCGCAGGGAGGAGGGATTCTGGATTACAACGAGGGGTGCAACGTAACTAATTCAGAAGGGCTGATGGGTAAGGCAGAGCCACAGAGCCAAAGAGGAACCGAGCAGAAGGTCTGAACCTGGTGCTGATGTTCTTGAGCAGGAAACCCAAACCATCACTCCCTACCCGAAGGCATTTACATCATCTGAGGCTTTGAGCCCATGTAATCACACTCACCTGCTCCTGATCATTAAATAAAGCCCCTCTTTAAACCCAGAGCGGAGAGAATGTCAGCCGAAAATGTCTTTTTCTTTCTTGTTTAAAGGAATGAAGTGCCTCATGCTGCTTCCTGCCTCCAACGACAGGAAATGGAGCTTGTAACACTAATCTCTGGAAGATATGGAGCTAGAAAGAGCCGTGGCCGTCTGTAGCTACTGAGCCCAGTGTGATAGTGCACTTTATCTGCGAGAGCTCAGTTCCCGACTGTACTGCAGGTTTCAAAGGCGCATTTAGGTTTCATCCAATGGCAGAGCCGGCAAACTTCAGCAAGCATCACAGCAACTCCTAAAATCACCCAGTTCTGGAGGAGGGCGGTGGGCAGCAGGGAGGCTAAGACTTATTAACTTCATTATTCTATTGCCAACAGTGTTTATGTCTTTCAATTTATGTCTTATTAAATATTCATTATTTTTAAACCCACCAAGTTTCATTAACATCTAAACTAAATGGGTTCATGGACTAAATTGATTTCTGAAGCCTTTAAAGGGCCGTCTATATTTCTTTGTTGAAGTTGCGCTGGAGGAAAAGATAAGCAAGCAAAGGATTCCTCCAAAGCCAGATCAGTTTTCCAGGAAAAGATGTCAGAACCTAAGAGAAAGTGACTTATTTGCATAAAATATTCTACAATGAATTCGGTTTAAGAAGATTTTTGGAAAGCCCATGAGTGATTTTTTTTTCCAGTTAAAAG
Organism: Myrmecophaga tridactyla; assembly: GCA_004026745.1. NCBI lineage: Eukaryota > Metazoa > Chordata > Mammalia > Pilosa > Myrmecophagidae > Myrmecophaga > Myrmecophaga tridactyla. The sequence continues at coordinate 48,696 of PVIY010014207.1, read as the reverse complement.
ATGCTGTTCATGCAGTCGGAGAAGATGAGAAATAGTCCTACAATTAAAAGTGAAGTTAAGGAAAAAATATTCTGTGGATCTAAGGAAAGGGACAATAGATCACTGTTTAGATAAGGAAGCCCCATGGCTATGAGTAGAAAGAGAAAAAAATCAGATGACCTTTAGATAAAAAAATAGTAATAATAAAACCACACTGCATATTTTGCTTTAAATAAAACCGGGATTGTTCAAATTCAAAACCGGCTGGCTATGCCTATTATTTTTATTAAATATTTGTGCAGTCCTGAGAGGCTCCCTTGGAGAATGGTGTATAATATCTGCCCGGGCCTTGGAATGTCCAATAACACTCTCTTAGGTCGGAGAAATCCATTCCCTCAGCTCATTCCACAACACAGAAGGAATAATGTCTGCGGATTGTGGATTATCCACCAAGACCAAATGGGACAGTGTATTCCCAGGTCTGGTATACAGTAGGTGCTCAATGACTGTAGACATTCTGATTAGTCAAGAGCCAAGACATCACAGGTAGCCTCGGCTCAAAGGAAGGCTCAAAGGAACGAGGAGAAAAATGGTCCTAAATTACCATCTTGCCCTTTGTAGTGTTCTTTCCTGACTTGTCACTGTTCCCCTATGTCTGTAGTTTTCTGAGTCCTGGGTGAATAGCACAGGCAAGCAGTGTGCCCATTAAATTAATGATCCCAGACTCGGGAGGCTGGTGGGGTCGTACACGTCATCTGGGACAGGACTCGGAGAGGACAGTCCGAGCCTGGGCCTCGCCCAACTTCTCTAAGCCCCACTAGGGTTGGCTTTCTCAAGTGTCCAATAAAGCTAGTGATGCCTGACTGGTGGGTCAATATAGAGAGGAGATAATGACAAGGAAACCAGTAGTATAGTGATGATGACGATGATGATAACAATATCAGCGAACATTTATCGAGCACTTACTCGTCTTACTTAGGGTATTTTAGCATCTTACCTAATCGTGGCAATGTAGGGTCCCAGTTCTGACACTTCACGCGGAGTAATCTCGTGCATGTCATATAAGCTCCCTGTCCTCGGTTTCCTCCTGTCTACCGTGGAGGTGCGGGTACGGCGGCTGCCCCGCAGACTGGTCGTGAGGCCTGGATGACTTAGCACCCACAGGGGGCTCCGAGCAGCGCCCGACACCTGCTAACGCCCAAGCCACGTCTGCTCCCACCGCCTTATTCTACAATACAGGCTGTTGCGGCCGCACCCACGGCGGTCATTGCCACTTTCTTCCTTGCCAAAGAACGCTTATTTTTTGTTCAGATCACAAGATGCTCAGGCCTGGGGGACACCAGGACTGTCCACGCCACCTGCCGTCCCATCCGCACTGCCCGACCCCTGTCCCTGAGGCCGGAGAGTGCGGGGTGGCTGTGGGGCCCAGCTCTGTGGGCCGTCAAAAGTCCATGGGAAGGGCTTGTGGCTGTAGGTTTTCTTGGTGATAAGAGGAAGCCCTGGAGGGGCCTCTCCCTCTTCCGTGGAGGGGGCCTGTGCTGTCTTCCCCGACCTCTGCCCTCTGAACACGCTGCTGTGAGGCGCTGCGGGCCGAGCCGTCACTGCCATTTCGCTCCCATGAGCTCCAAGCTGGACGCAAAACATCCACCTGCACGACGGATGCCAAGGAAGATGGAAGGACCCCAGGTCCCTGAAGACACCCCAGGGCCACAGAGCCTCTGACTTTAAACGTTTTATTACGTGGACAACAAATGCCCTGGTTTAAGCCCCTGTCGGCTGGGTTCTCGGTTACTCACAGCTAACAGCGAGTCGCTTTGTGTGGAACATGAGTCATGGCCTACAGGATCGAGCCCGGGCCTCGGCGCTTCCCCAATGACCAGGGACCCCGAATAGGCCAGGGTTTGCTCCTCTCGCCGCCCTGGGGCATCCTGCACCTGGCCAGGGGGCTGCAGCCAGGGGGAAGGAGGAACGAGGAGGTTTGGATCACATGCAAACTCCGGGGGCCCGCACTGACTGTAGGGAATGGCCTCTTTTGTTCTGGAAACACACAGAAAGCGACAGGTCCCCACGAACGGCAAAAGGAGCCCCTGACTGGCTTACTTCTGCTCATCTGAACAAATGAAAACAAAAGAGAGGCAGGCCCCAGAGAAGCCCCTTAACAAAAGTGGAGTTAACACCCAGGGAGCCGGCAGAGATGGGGGCAGCACAGTGGCCCCCTGTGTCCAGAGATTATTCTGACTCTTTTTTTTTGGCCTATTTTCTGTTTTGCCCTTCTCTCCCTTTAGGGCGTAATCGCTAATGTTGCTCTCAGCCTATTCTGTCTAGTTTATTATGTGTAATTTATTTCTGAATCCCAGCCTCTGCTTGTTCGTCTGTGTGTAACAAGGTTAATGCCTTGTAATGATGCTTTTGCCAGTTCTGCCTTTCATGACAAAATCCAATCTCGATTTAGCTCTAAACCTTGTCTCCCCTTTGGGCTTTCTTGGCTCCTTCAGAGTTGTCACTCTGCAGCTTCTTCCTGCCATGTCTAACCAGGGTGGCATGCCCACACTGCAGCGAGCGGAGCAGGGAAACTTTCTTCGGTGAAAAGGAAAAAAGCTACCTTGTCTCAAATGACATTTGGGCTAAAAAAGAGAGAGTTGGGCAGGACATACCAAGCTGGGGCTAATGCTACTAAGAAGAGCAGGGGGGAGGGGGTGTGGGGTGTATATGTGTGTACGTGTGTGTGTCTTTGTGTATGTGGGGTGTGTGTGTGTCTGTGGTGTGTGTGTGCATGTGTGTGTCTGTATGTGGTGTATGTGTCTGTATGTGGGGGTGTGTGCACGTGTGTGTGTCTGCAGGGAGATGTGGGCATATCACGTGGAAAATAGCCAGACCTGTTTCTCTACACCATTTCCCATTTGACAATAAACACTCCCAGCTGTGCTCTATACAACTCCAGGGGGCGCCAGTCAGGGGTATTCCCAGGGGAGCAAGGCACCCCCTGGAGGTGAGCAATGCAGCAGCCGTGCCTGCACGTTCACCCCAACAGCCCGAGGAAACGGGCACAAAGCGGGCCTCGGGTGCTGGAGGCCAGGTGAGGTCTTTTACCCCGAAGGTGCTAAGAAGGTTCCCTGATGTAAGTCCCCCTTGGGGCGAGGGACGCCTCCTGGACGCCCATCACTTTCTTATGCATGGATGAGATGTCTGTCTTTGGTAGTTAACTTTCACTCTGGTTCCCCTTTGGGGTGCACTTGCTCTGAAGCAGTTTCTTCATCACTTCCTATTACTTGTCCAGGGCCCGCTTGTGGTCAGGAGGCCTTAGAAGGAGCCCCCTGCTGGAGTCCGGGTTCCGCTCTGCCCTTACAGGGCACCCAGTGTGGGCAAATTAAGTCCCTGAGTCTACAACTGCATCTGTAAAATGGGCACAATAATTCCACACACCCTGCTTATCTCTCGGCATTGTCGTGAGGCTCAAATGAAATAATGTGTGTGAAGATAGTCAGATGTCTTTATCAAGACTGGAAGCTGGAAAGAACAATTACTCTCCCGTTAGTGACTTTATTAGCCATTAAAGGTCCTGCAGCATTTCTCTATTTTTCTAGAGAGTACAGCTTCCAGCAGGTTCTCATTAAGTGGCATTGCTCTGGTCTTCTGAAGGAAGAATTTATACCGGGGACTGAAATGATCAAAAGGGAAATTCAGTGTGTGCAGGAAGAAGAGAGAAGGGAAATTTAGGGGCACCTGCAGGCTTCTCCGCCTGGCAAGCCATGGGCAAGTTTTGTGCAGCCACAGGAAACATGCCAAGTGGTAAAGTTTGTATCTTACACCTTCCCACCTCTTTGTCCATCTTCCTTCCTCCCTTCAAGGCCCCTGTAGGGCACCACCAACCATCACTTTCAATACCTCCAACACACACACACACACACACACACACACTTCCAAATGTCCGGTACAGAAATGGTCACATTCCAGTGGTTTTCAACAGGGGGTGGTATCACATAGTTTCAGAATCCCTGCAAAATGGTTATACAAACTTTTCTTCCCTCCAACCCTTTTGTTCCCCAAGTTTTCCTCACCGATCACCCAAGATTCCTCTCTTTCCATCATTTCCCACATCCAACCAGTGAAAACTCCCTGCTGAGTTTCCCCACAAACTCTATATCAAACCCATCTACTCCACCTCCACCCAGCCCACGCTCCCCTCAGCTCACTCCCAACCTGATGCAAGGGGCTCTTGGTCACCTCATTTCAACTGAAAATTTATTCTCTGTCCAGCAGCCAGGGTGATCCTTTAAAATACAAATACTCCCTTGCCCAAAACTCTTCAATGCCTTCCCAACACACTTTGAATTAAATCCAAATGCCTCCCCAGGCCCTACCTGATCTGCTCCCCAGATATCTCTTCCAACATCCCTTGCTATTTTTCTCCTCATTCACTTTCTTTCAGCTCCTACACTGGCTTCCTTTCAGATCCTTGAACTTATCATATTTCTGCCTCAGGGCCTTTGCATACGCTACCTCTTCTGGCTATCCTTTTTCCTTTGTAGGCTGGCTGCTTTGAATCTTTCACGTTTAAAGTTATATGTCACTTCTTCGTGGACATGTGACTAAAGTTCTCCCATCCCTTCCTGCAGCTGTCATTCTGCATCATAATATCCACTCATTTCCTTCAAAATACTTATAATAATTATTGTGTTTTTCAATTTCGTTATTGTCTGTCTCCTAGTAGATTATATGCTTTACAAGACTATCTTATTCTACACTTCAAATCAAGCATCTACCTCAGTGTCTGGCGTGAAGTCGGTTGCCAATAAATGTTTATTGAATAAAGGAATAAACGTGGATCAATGTTTGAATGCTCTCAGTCAATATCTCATTAGACAACCCTGTTACATTGCTAAGTAGACCTAATCATTGCAGAGTTCTTCAACTGAGCCAAGATTTGTCCTTTGTAAACAACGGGATTTGGTTCTGCCTTTGGAAGAAATAGTAAATGACCCTACACCTTCTATTACCCTGTACCTTAGCCTTGATTTCACATCCATAGTTCACTGACAGTTTGAACGAGACGGTTTCTGGGTATCTCACCATCTCAGGCCATAGACAGCCTACAGATTCAGTATACTTCAAATGTGGCTCTAAGAAGCAAAGAGAGTACTTTACTTACATTCTGAATAAATCAAAGAATAATGGGACTGTTCTTTCCCATGATTAGAATAGCACAATTTTGTGAACATAGTCTAGCATTGTGATAACTTAAAAATAAAAATAGCTTTTGGTGGCACAGAAGGGTAGAAAGAATAAGAGATTTAGAATACAAAATATGTGAGTTCAAGTTTGAGCTCTATCACTCGTGGGTTGTGAGTCTTTAGGCAGTCATCGAACCTCAAAGAACCTCAGAGATGTCTTCATCCATTCATTCACCTGCCTGCCCATCCATCCATCCATCCATCCATCCATCCATCCATCCATCCATCTATCCATCCAATATTCCATCCATCATTTATGAAGCACTTGCTCTTGACCAAGCACTTCATCTAAAGTTATGGGATAGGAATAGACCCCCTATTGTCAAAATAAATCAATTAAATAAATTCTGAAACAAAATGCAGAACTTTACTTTCCATTTTGTTGGTTACGGAAGCACTTGGCACCTGCAATGAATGGTTAGAACAGGGACTCTATTGAGAGCCACAGTTTAAGGAGAGAACTCAGGGAATCCATGAACTTGGAAAAGAAAAGCATAAATTTTTATTTTTGTGAACACTAGCTGAAATTTAGCATTTTCTTTCAGTATTAACGGGAACCTGTGACTTTGTCACCAAAAAAAACCAAAAACAGATGTTTTCATATCATTTTCTAGTTGCTGCAGATATCTTAAAATATCTTTGGTGCTCATCTCTACTTTGAAGTTATGATGTTTACTGCAGCTTGATCTTATATTAATGTGCTAAAATATATTACTATATCTCAAATTTAAAAAATAATCATATTTGATGTATTTTACAATCTTATGATTCAGTCCATGCATTCAAAAATATTATTCTGGAAAGAGATCCATGGACTTCACCAACCAGTCAAGAGGCCCACAGGGTAAAGAACCCCTGGGTTAGAGGACACAGCTATTGCTAAGCACAAGAGGCTGACAGTTGGTGACACCTACAATTACTCGGTCCTCCAGGCCATCTCCTATTGCCTCAGAGAAGCAAGGATCAGCACCTGGAGGATGTCAATGAGCAATAATTAGGAATAACTGGTGTGTTAGATAATGCACTTCTCAAGTGGACTCTTCTAAGGCCAAGTCAAGGAGGATACAGGAGAGTGGCAAGGAATTCTACTTCATTGAGAATGAGGTCACTGGGAAATTCCCTTCCCTCTTGGCTCCTTGGCTTGTACCCTTCTATAAACACAGTTCAAATGTCGACTCCTTTGGAAGCGCTGCTACCCCTACTGTAGTTCTATTTTACTTATCTTCTCATCTGTCTTCCCCACCAGTTCAACAAACATTACTTCTTTCCAGTTAAATAAACTTTTATTAAGGGCCCACCCTCCATGTTTTTGACAGCGTTATGGATGGGAAATGAAGATGACATAGACCCGTACTCTCCTCCGGGTATATGCAGCCCAAAGAGGACAGTGTGGGGTCCAGCACAGAGCCTGGCAAAAGTTTATGGAGTGGATCACTGATTTATTATTTAGTGGGTGGTGGATTTATTTCCACCTAGTGGCTCTTCCTGAATATCCCCAAACCATCTAAAAACCAACAAAAATTAAATTCATCTTCTGACTGGTCATGAATACTTCTCAATTCTGCATTGAGAACTATTTAAACTTTCTCACAAAGATGGTGCCAAAAGGGAAGGAAGTCCCTGCTGCCCCCACCCCTCCCAAACCAAAGCTAAAGCAAAGGCTTTGAAAGCCAAAAAGGCAGTACTGAAAGGCGTCCACAGCCACACACAAAAAGAAGATCTGCCCTTCACCCACTTTCTGGTGGCCCAAGATACTACATTTCAAAACACAGCCCAGATATCCTCAGAAGAGCCCCCAGGAGAAACAAGCTTGACTACTGGCCATCATCAAGCTCCCCCTGACCGCTGGGTCAGCCATGAAGAAGACCAAAGACAACAAGCACTTGTGTTCACTGCAGATGTGAAGGCCAACAAGTACCAGATCAAACAGGCTGTGAAGTAACTCTATGACATTGCGGTGGCCAAGGTCAACCTCCTGATCGGGCCTGATGGAGAGAAGAATGCATAGGTTCTGGATGTGGACAACAAAATTAGGATCATCTAAACTGAATCCAGCTGGCTAATTCTAAATATAGTTTTCTGACCAGAAAAAAAAAACTATTTCATGCAACCCTTCCTCTCCACCCTTACTGCCACAATGTCAGTTCAGGTCTTCAGCATCCCTCTGTTGGATTATTGCTATAGACAGAATCCATGTGTTTCTCTTCATAGTCTTCACCACTGATCTAGACCAGGGCAGCATCATTTCTTGCCTGGACTACTGCAGTAGCCTCCTGCAGGTCTCCTGCTTCCACTGTGGCTAATCCATCATTCACTGCCCACAGGGCAATTGTTCTTTAGAAATTCAAATCCAGTCATTTCATGTCTCTTCAAAGGCTCCCCTTTTCTTTGAGAATAAAACCCATCTCTTTTTCACAGCCTACAAGCCCTGTGGGATTGGGCCACTGCTTCCTTCTCCAATCTCCTCTGACAACACTCTCTCCTCACTACCTCCTTCTACCAAACCTCACTAACTTTTTGTTCTCCAACCCAATCAAATCCTTGTCTTCTCTGAACCTTCACACTTGCTCTTCCAGTCCGCTCAAAGTACTCTCCATGGGGACATGTACTACTTCCATTTCTCATCTTGTGTCAACTCAACATCACTTTCTCCAGGTCCCCACCTATAATGGGATCTCCCTGTCACATCACCTGTTCAATTCTTTCACAGCCGCAGTCTCAGATTTTCAGTTCCCTCATCTATAAAACGGGTGTAGCAGTGCTTACCCACTTCATAAAGTTGCAGTGAAGATCAAATGAGTTAACGTTGGTAAAGTGCTAAGGACAACACCTGGAGGTGCTCTATAAATGTTATCTATCATTTTTACATAAAAAATATATATTTGCTAGATGATTCATCTGTACCCTATTTACCACTCATACAAACATTTTCGCACAGTGCTTGGTGCATAATAGGAACTCAAGAAATGTATCTGTTCGAATCAATGATCGTCCTAATCAGTACTTGCCTCTATTTTTGCCTCATGCATTCTATCTTCTGATTGACCTTTCTTAAGCACAATCAGATCACGTCTGCTGTAACCCTGCTGTCATCCCCCATCAGCCAAGCCACAGTCTTCAAAGCATGCGCCACAGGCTCCTAGAAGTCCCGTGAGATGCTTCGGAGACAGACATGGGGGTGGGTGGGGCCAAGTTCTAGGGTTCTATAAACCTCTCATTCCCCGCTCCCCTCCTGAATCCCCAGCCCTAGCAATGCCCTCACCCAGAGCAAGCAGTAGGCCAAGGAAGATTTGTTAATTTTTGGTGGGGGATGGGGGAAAGATTTGAGAAATTTGAAAATGACTGACCATCAGGACGAAATCCAAACACTTTTGTCTGTCCCACTAAACTCTTTGCCAACTGGGCTGGCATGCCCTAGCCAGGGTGAGTGCCTTGTGCTTCACAGGCTTACACAACTTCCCTCTTGTGCACAAGCTGTTCCTACTCTTCAGAGCTCCCTTCCCTGCCTTCTCCACTCGACTAACTTTTACATGTTCTTCAAGACACAGCTCAAACACCTCAAGGCTTCCAGATTCTCCCAGGCTGAGTGTGACGTCCACCCTTGGGGCTTTCACAGCATCTTTCTGTTAAATCTCTCTTTACTGCACGATATGTTTTACGCTCCCTCTTTCTATAGCAGCAAGCAAATCGCACTGCATGACATGTTTTATGCTCATTCTTTCTATAACAGCAAGGGTCAGCAACCAACCACCTGTGGAACACATCTGGCCTGCAGCTAGTCTTTTAGTATAGTCTACAAGCTAAGAATGATTTTTACAGTTTTCAATGGTGAAAAAAATCAGAAGAAGAATATTTCATGGTAAGTGAGAGATATATGAAGTTCAAAATTTGACCATAAAGGTTTATTGGAACACAGCTCTGCATGTTTATTTATGTAATAGTTTTTGGCTGCTTTCACACTACAGTGACAGAGTCAAGTAGTTGCAACAGAGACCGCAAGCAGCTTGTACAGCCTAAAATATTACTATCTGGCCCTCTGCAGGAAAAGTTTGCCAACCCGAGGATAACAGCCTTGGCCAGGGGGCTGGGGTGGGGAAATACTATGTGTAACTGTTGAACAGAACAGCCAAAGGCATACGGAAATCAACTAGGATACCACAAAACAGAGGTCACCATTCTATTTGCTTTGTGACAGTATAAAAAAATTAGCATTTTCATCAAGATAGAAAATTACAACTAAGGAAAACTATGGGCACATTTCCTAAAGAAACCTACTGCTGCCATGCCCTTGCTCCCATAAACAGGCTAGCTAGACCCATGACAACTACAAATCACCCTCTGCTAGACTTCAGGATTTCTCAATGCAGGCTTCAGTCTTTGACATCTAAGCATTCCCAGCATGGGCCAGACTGTGGTGGAGGAAAGGAATGTCATCAAGAAGCTTTAGGGAGGTGGCCCCATGCTACTGCAGTCAAAGTTGGTTATGGTGCATCTTCCACTATCCCATTCTAGGATCATCTGCCCACAACACCCACTGGGGGGCCATCGGCCATGTCTGACCACCTTCTTCTGCTTGAACAGGGGTCAGTACCTATCCCCGAATCCCTACACTGCACTAGGACTCACAATCTGGGGTGAAAAGATAAGTTGGATCTGATTCTATCTCTCCCCTGGTAATTTAAATGACAAGACACAGAAAGCCATTGCCTGTCAGTCACCAAGGTAGGAGATGAAAGGCTTCTGAGAGGTAGAGTAGGGGGTCAAGGCAGGCTGAGGCATGTTCAGGTGGAATCTTCAGGAGGGGCAGACATTTGAGGAAGCAGAGCAGGCCATGTGGTAGCAGAGGGCAGCAGCCATGCTAAGTCCTGCCAACGGTGAAACCCTAGAGTGAGCAGCCATCACTGAAGCTGCTGAGCCCCTTCAATCTGCCTTGAACCCAGAATGATCCTCCACCTCTATGTCAGGGAGTCCAGCCCTATTACTCTTAATAATCATGATTGTGATGATAGCAACCACTCAGACAGTGTTTACTACTTGTCAAGTAGTGTTTCATGCATTCTATACACACTAACTCATTCATTTGGTCAATGATTTTATGAAGCAGGCACTTTACAATCCCCATTTGTAGATGAAGAAACTGAGGCACAGTAAGGCGAAATAATTTGCCCACAGTCACACAGCCGATAGGTAGCAGCACTGATGCCAGATGATCTGGCTTCAGAGTCTGTTCATGTAACCACTCTACAGAATTGCTCCTATTCCTAAATTTCCATGTTCTTCCAGTGTTTCTGGCCATGAAACTCCCACTCTCTTATCTGAGCTTGCTTGAGTAGACCTTTGTCCCATGCAACCAACTGAGAGGAGGCCAACTAGAATAGAAATTTCCATCAGAACTGATATGCAGCCCAGAGCCTTGGAAAGAACAGCAAGTCTGTGGAATCGGTTCTGGCGTGCCACAGAGTGGACAACTCTAGATGTTCACCCCATACGCATACTAAAATGAGATGCAAATAATCTGTTGTCTGCAGGAGTGAAGGAGCTAATTAAACTATGATCTACAGGTTATTGAGTCTCAGGACGTAAGTACAAAAAAGGTAAGGCTTTAGAAAGCCTTCCATGTATTGCCTTTGAGCAATTAGAAGGGAATAAGGAATATAAGAGTAGTGAAATGAGTTGCTTACTTTTTATGACCTTAAATAAAATGTAATATAAAAAAATGGGAAAAATTCCTAACCCTGATTCTATCAAAAAGAAAATCATTACATTACTGTACAGCAGTGGTTTTCAACCTTAAGTGTGCATTAAAACACAGATTGCCAGTCCCACTTCTTAGAGTTTCTGATTTAGTAAGCCTGGGATAGGACCCAAGAATTTGCAGTCCTAGCAAGTTCCTAGGTGATGCTGGTGTTGCTGGCCCAGAGACCACACTTTGATAACCACTGCTCTAAAGCATAAAGCCATTTTCTCTTGGAGTTGAAGGTCACAATCATGCACATCATTAAATTACAATGTAGATGTTCCAACTATGCTGTTCCACGGTCAAAGTTAATTTCCAGACCAGTTAGATCTGGTCTATTCCAATGACTGGAATAGATCACTCCAATCATTCAATAGCCTGGCTGTTCCAACGAATGGGGATATTTGAGAAGAGCCAGAGGAATGGATACTACCAGTTAGCCTAGGATTAGGGAAGAAAGGGGCCCTTCTGTCCAATTCTGGCGCTGTTTCCTGCCAAGGCCTCGACATATCAGACATGAAAAGAACAATGGTTAAGGAAGTACAAGGTACCCAGCCTCAGGAAAGCATTGCTGTTAAGCATATAAAGTATTTCCAACATGGTCTTCCAAGACCCTTCATTTATTTATTCAACAGATATTTGTCAGGCCCATACCGAGGACTATGCTAAGTACTGGGGTTCAATAGAGAAGAACATTTCACAAAGTCCCTGACCTTTCGGGACTGATATTTTAATTGCAGCTGTTAATCAGACAAGAGGGCTATATTCCAAATCTGACAAGCTGCAGTCTCTGGATTTAGTTTGGGAGCTCAGATGCCTCCCAGAATAAAAACTGGGAAGCAGTTCTCTGAGGACCCACAGTCCTGACCATTCTGTGAGGTTACTTATAGGCTGAACCCAAAGAACACCAACTCTGCCTAGCAGTTGATGGCTGAGAAACCACAACCGTCCCAGATACAGAACTTCAAGAGGTCAAATGTGCACTTTTGGGAGCTCACTTCCCAACCAAGGATTCTCTGTACTACTCTATGTCTCTCTCTTTCCACTAGCAGCTGGTCTGGACACCACAGCTGGAGGGGCCTTGCTTATTCCCTGCAGGACAGGGCTGATACCAGAACCTAATGCTTATGTGTTAGACTGCCAGTAACCAGGAATTAAGAGCCAAACCACCCAGGTTAGAAATCCTCTGCCTTTTACCAGCTATGGAATCTCACCAAAGCTCTCCGGGGCTTACTTTACTCATCTATTAAGTCACAACAATAACTAAAGTCTTTCCCACATAGGGTGACTATGAGACTCAACTGAAAGTAAGGCATGTGAGGTTCTCAGCACAGGGCCAGCTACAGCAGAACTATTCAATAGATCGTAGCAATGATTGCTTTTTCCCTCTTTCTAAGTGGGTGCTGACACTGCAGTTGTTCATTTTGAATCACCCTTGCATGTGAGATGTATTTATGGGGGTAAAATTCACCATCGCATCTACAGATTGCAAAATGATTTGACAGGATTATAACAGAAACTAGAAGAGGAATAAACATCATGGGAAGATTGTGAATTTGCGGTCCACAGGCTGAACTGCCACGTGGTCAGGGGACATCGCTTACGCACACAAAAGTTAGATGGATGTTGGGCTGCAGTCTGCTGGGGAGCATGTGAGTGTTTTGTGGTTGCCTGCGTGACCATCGAATTACATCAGGCTTTAGAACTGCAAATGTGGAAGAAGGGGGTATGTCCCCCTCACGGGTTAGAATGAACTAGAGGAGTCAGTCCTGCCTGCCAAGACTACAGGAAAGCATATCACTCTCAGTTTCTGAAGAGGGGGAGGCAGCTCTGTGGCTCTACCACCAACGGCCCTGGAGCCCAGCTCTGGCAACCAAACAAATCTGGAATAAACCATTGCACAAACACTTTTCTAGGACAGCATTGGTAAGGCTGGGGTAGCAGGAGTTCAGAGAGGGAGGATGTTAAGTTGGTTTGCACAGAATTTAAAATATCCACTTCTGTATTAACCCAAGCACAGATATATTATGGAATAGAATGAAAAAAGTCACATGAAGTTTTAAAACACAATCCAAGGTTAGAGGGAACTTGTTGCCTTCAGGGGGGCACTCTCCAGCCTCAACCACTCGTTTGGGTGGGGATGGGGGGAAGTTGTTTGCTGTCTTTCCAGTTAGGGGAACTTCAAGGGAAAGTTTGAGAGGTACCAGCATGGCGGGAAAAAAATGTAGAAATGCAGAAGTAGGCATTAGAAGATGCGGGTTCAAGCTAGAGGGCTCTGACGCTTGTTTTGTTATCTTGAGCTAGTTGCTTGAGTCACTTTTGAGTTTCCTCATCTGGCAAATGGGAATCGCCTCAGAATTGACCTCGCACTTGATGAGGAGCTCAGAAGAAATAATATATGGGGAAGCGCAGTATAAATATTCATTAGGATTACTGGAGCGAGGGCCTACAGAAACCAGCTGCCTTGGCATGTTTAGGGACTGAATTAATCTGCTATCCTTGGGAAAGTGAGCTCAAAGTTGGTGGCGAGGCAGAAAAAGTAACGGCCCAGTGTGCGAACGGCTGAGTGCACACTCATTGCACAAGCATCTCAAAAATGGCTCCTTAGCAGAAGCCTAAGGGGAGGAGACCCAGTTAACATGAGAAAAGAGGAACCAGAGAAGGCAAAATGCAACCCAGCCAGTCCTGTCACTTTTCTACTTCAGCGGTTGATTGAAGATGGAAAATGAGAGAGAGCCGTGAAGTAGAAGGAGAAGGCAACAAGTCTAGCCGCTTGTGCCATGCTGCCTGTGGATTATAGGTAAAATTACTGTGTCTGCTCTGAAGGCAATGCTGTTAGAATCTATTGAGGCTCCCCCTAGAGCATTTCAAGTCCGTCTCCTGCTTTAGGCACCTGTAATGCAGCACGCCTTTTCTAAAACACAATCAAGACCTGAAAATAAAATGCAGAACAAATGCCATCAAATGACATCATTCTTCTGAGTGACAATTGAGGGCATGCTGATCCCATGACCCCATTAAATGGGGTTGCAACCTGCTATTGTCCCTGCAGTGACAAAATAGGTGGCACCTAGCACAGACCATGGCTTACACGTAGTAGGCAGCAAACAAATATTGTTTTTTGAACTAAGCATCTTATCTGCTTATCTAATAGGTTAGAAAATTGTCAGCTTTTTCATCAAAACTACCACCTTTTCCCCATTCAAATTCCTCTTGAAATTTAACTCCATTAAGGCTTTTTAATGCATACTAGCAGCGTGGAATTTACTTAAATGAGAAAAAAAAAATAAAAAACTCCAAGCTCCCACCTGTGCAGCCCTGGCATGCTATTGTTTGAAGTAGAGTATATTATTTAACTTGGATGACAAGCTCAGGGAGTAGAGACCCTGTCTTTCAGAATACACAGCTCTGAACACCCTGGGAGTGCTCGATAAATAACAGCAGCAAGAAATGCTGCGGAGGGACCCATTTTAATTATTTATTTTTCCAATTCCAGATTTTTGGCAGCATGTGTTTATCTCTTGCTTGATTTCCAAGGGGCAGCTCTCTCCCAGAAGCTCCCATGAAGATGGATAAACAGCTCCATGACTTTCCCTTCCCCTCCCCATCCCCAGGAAAACAGAGGATACCTGATTGTGCCAAAAGGTGGCTTCTGAGCGCATTCGGGAAGCCTGCTGGGTTTGGAAGAAAACTAAGTCCTCTAAGACCCAATGGGGTAGAGAGACGCAGTCAAGAGAAATGTTTTGGCTCCACACATCTACACAGCTGTCAGATGGCAAGGCTTGGACTTCCTGAGTTGCCACCTGCTGTGGGCTTCTAAGCTGACTTGTAATTAACCCCAGAGACAAAGAGTGCCTAAATCTTAACCCAAAGTAATATTTGTGGTGTGCTTTCAAGTCTTTCAAGAAAGAGATACAAGGCAGTTACTCTGCTAAACTTAAAGCATTAGATTATAAAGATCTAATACGGATGAAAAATGTGAAATTTTAAGTGTATAACAAGACTAAGTCATTTAGGGTGCCCTATGTATTATTTATATATGTATTTAAAATATACCAATGTCTGAGTGAAGGTGTCACACATCCCAGCTCACAGCTAATAGGCAAGGAGGAGGAAGCAAAGGGACCATTCTAAGTAGCCTTGCAAAAGATCTCCCAATTTTTTTCTCTCTGGAAAGCAGGGCTAATGTTTGCTAAAATACGCTTTGCAAAGAAAAAAGCCTGGGGGGGGGATTCTTTCTATATACACATATTGATACATCTTACAGCCAACCCTCCCCTGTGTGGTTATACAACAAATGTACCAACACAACACATTTTCCAAGTAGAGACTTCTCCCCTTCCTCTCGGACATATTTGATATCAAAACAATGGCAACACCTGTAGCCGTTCATTTTGGTGCTTTGATTTCTGTCCAGTTATGAAGGAGGCTCGCAGCAGGCACCCCTCTGGGGGCCATACGTGGAGGGGATGTGCCAGCAGCCTCGGAAGGGGGACGCCTCTGGAGAAGTGCACAACGGCTCCATAATCCCCATCAACTGGACCCTCTTGAAACTGCTGCTTTCTTTTCCAGTCAAAGAAAGACCCATCTCAAGCTGCACGCTGCGGCTGCCCTGGGAGCCAGGAGGGGGAATCGATGCCTTTTGCTGGTGCAGGCACAACACAAGGGTGGTGCCTCTGAGCCCAGCAAGCCAGTCCACCAGTCTGGAGCCCAGAAACTGCCTGTAGCACCCCAACACTCTCCCTCGCTCTCCCCTCTAGGGTGAGGCTTTTCCCCACAAAGCCGCCTCCAACCTCCCCAGCCTCACCCCTCGGCTGGAGACCACAGACCCGCCCCCTTGCTCTGTGTCACCTGGGGTATGGGTTACACCAAGCACTAGCCTCTTTTCAGGCTAGCTTTCGTCCAAGGTGAGCAAGGAACCAACTCTTCAGCCCACATCACATGTGTGGCTGGCCGGGGGTGGGGGTGGGGGGGGACCACAAAGCTGGGGTGTGGTAGCATGCCCTTTAGGTTCAAAGGCCTCTCTGCGACAGCACTGGGTCAACCGCCCCTGCCTGCTGTGACTGCCAACCCAGAAGGGACAGGAATGAGCCTGGTTGAGCGACGAGGGAAAGAGGGGCTGCCGGGGATGGGGGGGAAGCTTGGCTGCAAACAAGTGTCCACATCTGCACAGAGAAGGACGCGCTGGGATGCACTCACAGGAGTTCGGAGCCGCACTCCTCAACCTCCCCGCCTCTCCCTCTGCATTCTCCCTTTGGGGACCTCAGGCCGGCCTGTAGAGTGGTCAGTGCTGAGAACCACCGTCTGACGGGGTCGGGGCTGTGCGAATCGGGCCCTGGTGACTGCCACCTGGGTCCCCCCCTCCCGCTCTGCCTGGGCGCCTGGTGGCGGCCCACCGGCCCGGGCGCTCCCAGGGGGGCCCCCGGGGTGGGGGCAGGACTCACGCAGCTGTGCTCGGCCGTCCGGAAGTCCCAGGGGCAGCTCTTGGCGCGCGCCTGGATCTCACTCATCCTGAAGAGGCAGAGAGCCGTGGTGGAGGGCGAGCGCCTCTTCTGGCCCTCCCCGGTGGCCGCGCTAAAAACGCCCGCCCAGACGTCCAGGGCCTCCACCAGGCTGGAGGAGAGGAGCAGGCGGCGGCCGTCGGGGTGGCCGCGGCCGCAGTCGAGGGCCGCCTGGCCCTGGAACTGCACCTCGGCTCTCTGCGCGATGCGCGCCATGCTGGGCCAGCCGGTGGCGGCGCCGCTCGTGTAGTTGTAAGGGTAGTAGGGGAAGTAGACGCTGCCGTTCCACAGAAAGGCGTCCACGAAGTGCAGGCTGCCCGCGCCCTCGGTCAGCTTGAGGCGGCCCAGCTCCTCGGTGGCCAGGCTGCGGCCCTCGGTGTCCTTGAGCGCGATGGCCGTGTCGCGGTCGGACGCCGCCGGGTTACAGCGGCTCGCCGTCTGCGTCTCGGGCAGCACGTAGGTGGCTGCCACCGCCAGGTACCAGCGGTTCTTGTCGCCGGCGCGGTACACGACGCCGGCCGTCGAGCCTTGCGGGTGGCACGACACCACCTCGGTGCCGTTGCGCAGGGAGCTGCGGCTCAGGTTGCCCAGGGGCCGCACCTCGCAGGCGCCGCGGTCGAAGGTCCAGCCGGTGAGCAGCAGCCCGCCCTGGCCGGCCGCCCCCTCGCGGTAGGGCAGCAGCAGCTTGCTGAAGCTGCTCCCCGGCCGGGGCCGCGCGGGGGGCGCCAGCGAGACCGGCTCGGTGCAGTTGCCCGCCTGGTCCCGGTACAGGCGCGAGAGCCGGTGCTGCAGGCTGTAGTCCAGCTGGTCCAGGCAGCTGCCGCTCGCCACGAACACGCCGTCCTTCTGGCTCGCCGCGATGGCTCCGATGGCTTGCTCCGACCGCCACACGGGCTGGTCCGCGCCCCGGCCGGGCGCCGCCAACGCCAGCAGATAGGCGAGCAGGGGCAGCGGCGCAGCGGGGCGCGGCGGCGCCTTCCTCCGGGAGACCTCCATGGGGCTCGGGGGGCCGCCCCCGGGCAGAGCGCGCGGCGACGGCGGCTCAGGCGCGCGGCGACGGAGACGCGGGAGGCGGCGGCTCCTGCGCGCGCTCGGGCTCCCGCGGCCGCCCCATCCCTGCGGCTCGCCCGGGAAGGAGAGCGGGGAGGGCGGCGTGCGGCGGGCTCGCTCCGGCAGCCCGTGCGGCGGCGGCGGCGGCAAGCCCTGCGCGCTCTGGAGCCGCTTTCTCCTCGCCCTCCTTCGCCGAGAGTTCCTCTGTGCAGCGCCGGCGCTCGCGGGGAGGCGCGGAGGGGAAGGGAGGGGACGGGCGAAGAGGAGCTAGGCAGGCGGGGAGGGTTGGAGAGGCTGGGTGCGCTTGAGCGTTTCACTTTCCCATTGTGAAAGTGGGATGCAACTGGCCCCCTTCCTCATCCTCTTCCTCCTCCGCCCTCCGCCTCTCCGCGCGCTCGCCCGCCCTCCCTCCACGCCCATCTCCCCTCCCCTCTTGATTCGGTGAGATCGGGAGGAGGGAGGTCTCGTAATTTGGGTTACTGTGGAGGTGGCCTCTTTCATCTATTCCTAACAAAGCTGAGCCGCCCGCCGCGGCCGCCACCACCGCCGCTCGGCTCGCCTGGGGCTCCCGGGGCGCGCGAACGGCGCACGGAGCGGGCCCCCCACGCTCACCGCGCGCGGGGCCGTTCCAGCACCCGGGCTGGGTTTACGAGACCAGCGAGGGGAGAGCCAAGGCGCGGGGAACGACGAGCCGGGGCGCCCGGGGCTCCGAGCGGAGGCCGGGGGGCTCCGGCCATTGGGAGGCTGCGAGGGCGGCTGACAGGTGTGGAGCGGCGGGAGGGAGGCCCTGGGGGGGGCGGGGCGCGCGGGAGACCCGGAGGAGCCGAGGCTCCGGGGACCGAGGCGCCCCAGCGGCAGGGAGTGGGTTTCCCCGTCGGAGGAGTGAGGTGGGCAAAAGGCAGGCTCCAAGGCGCTCCTTCTGGCCAATCCCCTGGGCCAGAGCTCCCATGTTTGAAAAGGCTTTCTAGTCTCCCTTGGCAACGGAGTCCTGGGCTCTCAAACGTAGCGCTTAGAAAGTTCTGCTTGCCGTCTTCGCCTTAATGAGCATGCATAACGTTTATTGAGCTCGTACTACGTGCCGGACGCTGTTCTGAAATTCACTGTATAGATTAAGATTCATTTATTCCTCCTAACAGCCCTATTAATCCGTGACTGTTATCATCCGTCCCGTTTAGTGGTAGATGAAAATGGTCATGGAGAGGTCATGAGCTTGCCCTGGTCCTACTGCTGATAAACAACAGAGCTGAGATTCGAATCCATATCTGGCTCCAGGGCTGCTTCTATACCCCACTCTAGCCAAGTGCCACCTGTGGCCATTGCAAATACCCCAGAAAGTTCCCCAAATTAAATGTTCCTATTGGCCCTACCCTTCCCAGCCCAGCCTTCTAATCTTAGAGCCAGGTACCCTCATTTCCCTGGGGATTCCTTCTGTCTCATTGTTTCCCACCTCTTTCCTCTCGGACACCCTGAGGTCTCATCACTTTTTTTACCCTGGGGGAGGGAGGATACCGTCTGTTTTGCCCCCGGAGCCACCAGGGATTTCCACAAACCAATGCATCATTGCACGCAGGGGAGCCGGTCCAGGTTTTCTCAGAAGGGGACCTCCCAGATGATGCACGAAGGCCTCATAGCTTCCTGGGCCACCAGGTAGCACACCTGCACCCTCACAATCTGGCAGGCAAACCAGGGGTGCACCAGGAAGGTCCTGAGGGTCCCCATTCAGCCTTAAGAAATTATCTCTGTCCCTTCCTAGGTTGCTTCCAGGCCAGAGGTCCCAGGGAGGGTAACTGGTTGGTGTCCTCTTTCTTCCTTCTCTTCCCACTTCCTCAGCTCTAGAGGGAATCTTTTTGGAAGAGGAGAGGGGTGAGTGGGCTTCCTCGAGATGCTGAGTCCCCTTGAAACAACAGCAGTTGCAGGTTTTGAACTTCTACAACCATGATTCAAGTTCTCCCTCATGCTGTGTGATAGATAATGCAGAAGCAGGCGCTCTGGGAGGCTTAAGGAAAGGAGGGTGAGGAGAGAAGCAGCAGAGAAACATGAGTTTCTGCCCTAAATGTACACTTAAGGGGCCATAGCATTCCAGCATATTCTGAATTCATAATGGTCATCTTTCCATTCATAGTCTCCTCCTTTGAAATTGGGTAATATTATCTTTGTCTGCCAGCAGACAGCACATTCTTTCCCACGAGAACAAGGTCATCCTCTCTGCTGTGGTGGTGGTGGTTGGGGTCTCAGGTGGAGAAAGTGGGGGAAGAAGGGGAAAGACCTACGGTCCCAGGTAGATGTTAATCAGGAGATCTTGGGTAAGGCGAGTCACATGCTTTAGCTAGTCCAAAATAATCAGGCCTTAGTCCCCCATTCCCCACCTGCCTGGAATGTTTTAAGAATTTCAGTACTGCTAGAAATGGAAAAAGTAGTATCTAAACGATATCTGCCCAGGCTCATGGAGTGTGTCACAGCACGGTATGGGATTTATGCATTGGTGTTTTGACCAGTTTTCCCAGTGAACGATGAAGAACAATGAAAGAAATTCACTGCCACCATGAACGGGCTGCGCGGTGTTGCCATGTGCACAGAAGCAACAGTTCAGTTCCATTCCGGAGATAGTTTTACTTCACTGCTAACTAAGTAATTCCTCTAAGTCCCGTAGACTTTGTACAATCAGTAGCAGACCATCTTGGGAGCTATTTGGATTAAACATACTCTATGGTACGGCATTTTGATCACCACTCAATTCATTTCTGCCTCGTTTGAAAAAGAAACATCTTCAAAATACCACCAGAAGTGTAAATGGCTTTGGTGACCATAATTCTTCACCACTCTAGTGGGACCATAAGCCCCTGAGTAGAGAGCAGACATTTCCCTCCCATTTAATTCTTTGCAGCCTCCTCCAGAAAAAAAAAATAAGAAGAAGAATCTGTGCCTGCCTTTTGGCTTGAAAAATGGAAGAGAGTAAGAAGCATATACATGTATTCTTTACCCATTTCTACCCCATTTTGTACACACGTTTGCCCCTTTCCACTTTTCTTGTGTACTAAAGCTCCATCTTCAGGACACAGTTCACATTTGTAAAGTGTGGGAAACATGAACAACCAAATAAATATTTAGGCATGTGGGTTTCATATCTCTTTGATCCCTTTCTCTTAGACACTACAGTCTGGCCCAAGGATAAAAGGCCAATTGGCCACAAAGCTTCCCTCTCCAACTGACCGAGCTCATCTTGTTGGATGTCCCTTATAGCACATTTCGGAACTCCTTGTAATACAACTGGCTGAAACCCAGAAAAAAAAAAAAAAGATGGTGCCGATTTATTCTCCAGACAGAAGCTTGCTACCACGGAAACAGGCAGTTCAGTGTGATTCCGAGCAGTTTTATTTGCAGCGTTCACTAGATGGGAAAGTCTTCATAATGAGAAAATATCAACTCCCCCAGGCGCTGAAGGCAATATGGGTTAACCAGACCATCCACAATCAGACTCATTTCTGCCGGACAGGACTTTATAGATTTAGTGGTTTCCTGCTGAGGCTTGGGACATTAAGAACTGTTCAGCAGGCAATTGGTCACAGTCACAAGATGGCTATCGTTGGTACTTTGGTTTTCTTTTGGACTTTTTTTTTTTTTAATCTGTCAGAGGTCTCTTGAAATAACTGGATTGGCAGAGATTGAAAGCAACTAAGGATATTAGTTCCAGCGTCAACTAATTCTCTCAATGCCTCATCTACATAGCCACAACCCCTGAGCAACCTTTGGAAAATATTGAATTGTGCTGGTGATTGCGCTTCCAGGAGCCGAGGTGGGCCACTTCCCTCGCCACAGCTTTGCTCACATCTCTGTGGTCTTCCGCAGCGAGACCTTTATCACAGCTTCCAGCCCCTTTTGGTGATTGACAGGAAAAAGAAATGGGCCAGCCTCCTTTCTGGTCTGCTGATGAGACGGTTGAAAGTAGATAAGATGAAGAACAGTTTAGTACGTTTGAATTGATGCTAAGAGACGAGTTGGGCATGGTTCAATCGACACGTGAATGGTCAGTCAAACACAGGCCAGTTAAGATATGGCCAAAGGGACTCGGCGCTTCACCCTCTGTGCCCACCCAACATCCTTGTATTTGGTGCTGGTGCCTCTGTGCCTTCAGCTAAAGTCATGAAGACTTAGCAGTGCTGCTTGGGCAGGTTGGTCTTGGGTTCACCCTCAACATGATAGTTGCTATCTTTTCCCATGTCATGACTCAAGAGCTCACAGTCATCCCCCCCCTTACAGCTGTGGGTGGGAAAATGGAGTGGGATGTTCAAGGAAACAGTTCTTTACTCACAGTCCACTCAACTCAGGGGCCAAGGCACATCATTCAGCTTTAGGGATGGATGAGCTAATGCCCAGGGGAAGAAGGGAAAATGTGCTGTTTTTAGGAGACTGTGGTGTCTAGGACATCACCCTGGCACCTGAGTACTTCCCTCCTCAGGTGGTTTACTTAGTGCCATGAAGTTTCTCTTGAGCCCTTTCTTCATAACAGTCACCAGAATCGTCGGTGATTGAGAGGCTGACACCATCACCAGGTAAAAGCAAAGTATGGTAAAGCATCAGCCTTCACAGAGTCTTTCCACACCAGCTGGAGTTCATCCTGCATGCATCAAGTATGCAAAACCATCAGTTAATTACTTCTTCAGATTTGGGGATCTGTATAACTTGGCAGAGCAGGCTCTTGATCACCAGCTTTTCTCTGATTTTCATGTGATTCAAGACTGTCCCTGCTCATATTTTCCTTGCTGTTCTTTTGAAATAAGGATCCAAAGGGGCATTATGGACTAGACCCAAAATGCTGATCCCTCTGATACAATGTCATTTCCACGCCTCTGCTCCCCCATCACAGTTCTGAGGCTTCCTGTCAGCGTAATCCTAGGCCCCGAGTCCACTGATAACTGACAGCTTGGCATAAACCCATTCAAAGAGAAGAGCTGCCAGAAACCAGTCTCTTATATTAATAATAACTCAAACTCTTGAAATGAATAGCAGAAGATAAGATCAACACACGGATAACTTCAAAGTCCCTGGCACTTCCGTTTCCTTTCGATTCTGATGGGTAGATGCTCTGAACTGAAGATAAAGTTGCTGGACTTTGCAGTGAGTGGTCTGGCAGTCTCCACAGGGCTGGCAGCCCCCTCCTGCAACTCCCTAGAAAAGAGTTCCACTGAGGTAGGCCAGGAGCAAAGGGCATCAACCCTGAGCCTGGGCTGTTGATGTCAGGAGGTGTGGCAGGTGGTCCCAATGCATCAGCCCCACTGGGGGAGGCACTAAGAACAGGGGGGTTCAAGGAGAACCTCAGACTCACTCAGCATCATGCCCAGAATCTGAAGTGCACAGCCTTTTGGGGGACTGACTGTTGACCTCGTTTTTCTGCGCTTTCTCTAATCCTTCCTGTTTACTTCTTCTTCCCCATCTGTGCTGGATATTCTCTATTTCCTCCTACAGATCCCTTCCCCACTCTGCTTCACCCTGTTGCATGTCCAGCACTGTGATATTTTTGGACATCTCCCTTGCCTGTTGACTCCTGCTTGGATTCAGCCAACGGGAAGCCCCAGCAGGAGATCCAGGGCTGGCCAGGGAGGGGGAAGTTTGGATATGTGCTCCCCCAGCTCCCTCCCTTCTCTGTGGGTTGTGGGTGGCCCGTGTGCCTCTTGAAGGCCACAGCTTCTGTGGGCAGCCTACTCGCAAAGCTACCGCTATCGCCGCAGTCTAGAGAAGGCGTTCAGTAACCACTTCCTCATTCTTCAGGCCTAGGGGAGTCCACAACTCTGCTGTTTCTAGACCTTGCTGGCTTCCCTTCATCCTGCCATAGTTCCTTCACGAGCATATCCATCCGAATGTGCTGCCTGTTTCTTGCTAGAACCATGACTGATAAACCAACCTGCCTCCAAAAATGGGTCCAGAAATGATCTAAATAGTTTTTAGACCCTTACGTTTTGTTTGTCCATTGGAGGAAGGCATGAAAGATTGCTAGGCAAAATGGGACTCCTCATCTTTGTCCCTGAGTGATTGGTTCCCCCAAATCTGGCAATGGAAAATGCTGCATTTTTATTCACTTTGCTCAGGCTTTCCCACACCAAGGTTGATATAGAAAATGTGCAAACCTGACTGATAGGATTATTTCCCCCCAGCTAAATCATAAAACTAAAAGAATCTTAAAAATAAACCAGGAACTACTGGGAGCTAAGGGATCAGAAGGTGCTGGGGGGCAGGGGGCCGTTGTGATCTCTAAAACACTGCTGAACATCTGAAATATATTTTCAAATAAGACTCAAAACTGAACATACTGCTTTTTTCCCATTTTAGACATTTCTCCTTAAGTCTGAGCTCCAGCAGTCCATGCAGTAGAGTCTAGAAGTTCCATTTCTATTCATTATTCCAAAACAGGATTATTAAGAGATTGCCATTACTTCCCCATCTCCAGACCCAACCCCATCTGGCTCCCCTTCCCCATTGCACACACATACCACACACAAGAACTTGCAAGGTAACTGAATATTCTTGGTTCCCTCACTGCTCAAGATATACATAAGTAGTAAAATAAACCATCTTGAGTTCTAAAGGTGACATTTTTTTAGAGGATACTTTAATTTTACCCTCCTATGACTTCTGCACTTTAGTTGTCTGAACCAGCCAATTTGAAACCCGACTCTCCTCATTTATTGGGCATTCTTAATGGTGATTAAATATTTACACTGTCAGAGGCTTTTTTTTCCACCATGAAAGCTGAAAATTTGGAACATTCAAGAGCATTAACCGTGAGGAAGGGCACACTTAGATCCATAGTCAAAGATGCGTGTCTCAGTTTCTTAGGTTTGGCTCAAGGGGCTGGGGGAGGTGGGGGGAGAGGACAGGTGTGTGACTGTAGGGTGCCGTCTCGGTAAACTGGATGTCCTGCTGACTGAAGATTGGAAACAGCCAGAGCCATTCTGAGGTCAATTAGCAGAATCAAGGTCCCCTTATGGATGTCCAGTAGGGCCGCTGGAAGCCCACTCACCCACGACCTACAACTCATGGGCCTCAGCTTCCATGTTCCTCATTCCCTGCTGTAAAATAGGTAGGTCTGTGTTTCCAGCCTTTATGCACCCTTATGCACCCCTTCATGCACCCACCTGCACCTTCCCCTATGTGTTACCCCCAGCCACCCATCCCCCTGAGCAGTCCAGTGTAATGGTTAAAAGCTTGGTTTCCCGAGTGATCCACCATGAAGGGTTAGCCCTGTGCAAGGGCACACAGCCAGGAGGGCAAGAGGGACTGAAGTCTAGGCTGCCCTCTGCTCGCCAGCCTTGCACTCTGGCATGGGACTGGGTATCCGCAAAGGAAGAGGTGCTTTTCCTTTGTACAAAGGTCCTGGAAGCTAGCAGTGGCCCTAGACAGCCTTAGGGTCCAATTCTAGCACCATCACTTCTTGGGCTGAGACTCAGTGACCTCACTGTAGACTAGAAATAATGACATATAGCTCAAAGGGCTTTCATGCCTATTGAATGAGATGATATGTATAAAGCTTTTATCGCCATGCCTGGCGTATAGTAAATGTTCAATAAACAACAATCATAACAACAACAATAACAACAATAATGATATTACCATTATTTGGCACCAGGACAGTATTAGCTCACTCTCTACCACTAATTTCTTTTTCATATTTTAAAAAGTATTTTTTGCTCACAATCATCACATAGTTGTGTATTCTTTCTTCACCATGATCATTTTTAGAATATTTGCATCACTCCAGAAAAAGAAATAAAAAGAAAAAAAAGAACTCATATATCCCATACCCCTTGCCCCTCCCCTCTCATTAACCACCCATATTTCAATCTACCCGATCTTTATCTCTCCCTATTATTTATTTGTTTATCCTTATTTTTTTATTCATCTGTTCATACCTTGGGTAAAAGGAGCATCAGACACAAGGTTTTCGCAATCACACCGTCACATTGTAAAAGCTATATAGTTATACAGTCTTCTTCAAGAATCAAGGCTACTGGAACACAGCTCAACAGTTTCAGGTACTTCTCTCCAGCCACTCCAATACACCATAAACTAAAAAGTGATATCTATATAATGCATCAGAATAACCTCCAGGATAGGGTGCAAGGATAGTTCAGTGGCAGAATTCTCACCTGCCATGCGAGAGATCCAGGTTCAATTCCTGGCCCAAGCACTTACCAAACAAGCAAAGAAACCAACGAAAACAAACAAACAATTCAACAAATGGTGCTGCAATAATGGGATACTCACATGGAAAAAGAATGACATGGGAACCTGCCATACAGCATACAAAAAATAAAAAATTTAAAAATCCGGAATAACCTCTCAACTCTGAAATCTCTCAGCCACTGAGACTTTATTTTGTCTCAGTTCTCTCTTTTCCCTTTTGGTCAAGAAGGCTTTCTCAATCCCATGATCTCAGGTTCTAGCTCATCCCCAGGAGTGATATCCCACGTTGCCAGGGAGATTTACACCCCTAGGAGTCATGTCCCATGTAGTGGGGAAGGCAGTGAGCTCACCTGCTGAGTTGGCGTAGAGAGAAAGGTCACATCTGAGCAACAAAAGAGGCTGTCTGGGTCCACCACTAATCTTAAATCTCATCCTCAGGAGAGAATTTTAACTAGCATTTCTTTGGCACATGTTCCTGCCTAGTACTGAGCACATTCACTTGGGTTTCTTCATTTATTTTATTGTAATAATCTTGTGCAGTATTATCCCATTTTGCAAGTAGGTAAACTGAAGTGCAGAGGATTTAATAACTTGCCAGATTCATACATTACAGTGAGCTCAAGTGTTTTGGCTGTGTGTAAGTCTTCTACATCAAATTTGCTCATGGATTCTCTCACATTATGGTATCTGTGGTTGATAAGCTGTAGTCTCTTGCCCTGCCTGGTTGTACTGATGTAGTAGCTGCTGGTGGGAGAGCCAGCCAGAGAAGAAGAGGCTCTGTCCTCAGAATCCTATCCTCCACCAAGTTTTTCCTTACTTAACATTGCTTTCTTCTCCC
This sequence comes from Myrmecophaga tridactyla, assembly GCA_004026745.1. Taxonomy (NCBI): domain Eukaryota; kingdom Metazoa; phylum Chordata; class Mammalia; order Pilosa; family Myrmecophagidae; genus Myrmecophaga; species Myrmecophaga tridactyla. The sequence continues at coordinate 22,182 of PVIY010014207.1, read as the reverse complement.
GAGGTGTCTGTCCCTGCTTGTTTCTAGTCACCTACTGCACGATTTCCTTAGATGTTCACAGTTTATCTACCTACCTCTTGCCCCTACCAGCTGAGCTCCATAACGGCACAGAGGAGAATGCCCCAACTGATAAGAGTGGGTGTGTTTGCAAGTGTGGTCGTCGGACACATCAAAACCACCAAGAACAGGTGAATGGGTGGGTTTGTGGGATCTGTCAGAATTGCATCTAAGTCCACATCTGCAATCAGTGGAAGAGCTGGTCAGAGGCAAGAAGCAGCCGTGCATCTCTACTGGTTCTGGGATTTCCAAATGGCATGAGACAAAAGGTAAAAAACCCACAGCAGGGAGGGAGGGGTGGAAAGGTCTTGGAAAAACGGAATGCATGCAGACACAGCAGCCATCACAGGGGCAAAGACGTAAAAGAGGTGCGAAATGATTAAGAAAACAAGGAGGCTTAAACAACACAAGCAAGCAGAAAGTATGAAGCAGGGGGTCCAATGGTAATGGCCCCTAAAAGCTGCAATTTGGTATTTGCTAAGTCAGCATTCGGGGCAGCCTTATAAAGCATAACTGCGAAGGAGGACAGTCATCTGTACTTCCTGGGAAGCCCCATGTTCCAGGTTTGTGTTGAGGCCCTGGAAGTGGCAGCGAGCACCCCCGATGGGTCCATCCTGGCGCAGCCTGGAGGCCCCACACAGGGTCAATGCTCATGAAAATCCAGTTGAATTGAACTGTGTTGGTGCATAAGCCATTTCTCATGAGGCTGCAAACTCCTTAGGGACCAGGATGCTTCCTTGAGTCCCCACCGCCCCAAAGGCAGCGACTTAACCTGGTATATGTACAATACACATTATCAGTTGGTGTATTGTTTACCTGTGTAGAGACAGAGCATACAGAAAGGAGGGCAAACAGCGCTCAGCCACAAAAAAAATTATTATTGGGAATACAGAAGAGTAACTACTGAATCCAAGTCTACATTTGGATTATTATTTGTTAATTGGTAGCATCTTTCAAACTTTGAAAATGCCTTTGTGTTGAAAAGGGAAGAGTCATATATTGTTATTATGTTAGGCAAGTTTATAATAATTACAATAATTATCAACTGAGTGCTGATAATATTTTAAAAACTCCGCTGAGCATAAAGATCATGCGAAAGTCTAAGGTATTTAAACTAAGCCCTTTAAAATGGCAAAGACACAGATGCAGCATTTTCTGTTTTTTAATAAGCAAAGATTTGGGCAAATGAACACCCTTTTTCATGTAAGCACTTCTGTATACATTAAGAACTTTCATTCTCGATCCGGTGAGAGTTTCAGTAATTGATTCTCTTTAAAAATACCCTGATTAATATTCTCTCGTCTGTTTGAAAACTCTAACAAGATGCCAGAACTCTGAGCTTTCAGAGTAGCAGACACACCCAGCCTAGTTTTTGTGGGTCTGTCATTCTACTACTCACAGAAAGGGCGAGCGCTGACGCTCTCAGGGATGCCCCCCAGTGGACAGAAAAGATACTTGGTAAGGGAAAAAAGACACATACCTCGGTAGGCCCTGTGGTTTACAAGCCTTCATTCCTCTCTAGCATCTGTCCCCGAAAGTTGGAAGTGTGTCACAGATTAATAAAGGTTTGATCAGCACTCCTCTTTCTATCTGGCATCCGTAGTAATTAAGGCGTCTGCCTGCCGGCTTGCACATACAGCATGAAATTACAGTCAGCCCCAGAAAAGGGCAATAAAATGCTCTCCCTTTAAAACACCGCCACCTGATTTCCATAAGACACTCCCCAAATCACATTCTCATCGAAAACTATTTTGGTCCCAACTGACAGGGTGCCTTTATCCAAATCGTGAAAAGGACTGGCTCTTTTCAGAAAATCTATTAATATCTGTGTCCAGCTATTCAGAAAAAAATTCTGCATATTGCCCAAATCAGACTTCTGTCTGTCTGTCTTTCACATGTGGTCATTTGACAAATCCCCACTCTTCCCCACTATTTACTGTACGTAGTGCTTTTGAATTTATCCCATATGCACTTGTTGATTGCAGGCGCGGTGCTGAGTATCAGAGGGGGTGGGGGAGGAGGAGACAAATTTGAATAAGGCACAGTTCTTGGTCTCTTAAAAGCTGATCATCTACTCTGGCATGTCAGCTTTTTGTCTGCTTCACTGGCTCCCCTTCCTCTAGCTACTTCTTTAAATATTGATGGGCAGGGAACCAACGGAAACTATTTTTACCTTCCCAGAAAGGCTTGCCACCCCTGTACTTCTGGTCATAGGACGTGGCCCTGGGCATCCCACCCCCAGGACCTCCCCACCCCCAGGGCCCAGGCCTGGCCAGTCCAAGTGCCCACACCTGGCAACAGTGGCTGGGCTAAGGACAGGTCGTGTGACCCAAGGAAAGGCAACCAGAGTTCTTTCTAGAGATTGTTTTGTGGATGGATGGTGGGAGAAAACAACTGTTTTTTACAGGGGGCTCTAATCTGAGACTTTGCTCTCTGCCTAGTAGAAAAGGTCCTGCCTGAGGTAGGAGAGAATAAGATCATATGCAAAGAGAAGCGGAGATGAAAGATGTAGGGTATGAGTGTAAGAGAGAGAGACCAAGAGAAGCCCCGCAGGACAGGCTGCCTAGCCCTGGCCCCGAGTCCTGCTTCCTTCTGCCCTGCCTCCATTCTCTGAGCTTCCCTAATACCCGTCCCTTTTTACTTGCGCTACTTTGGATTGAGTTCCTCTCACTTTCTCTGCCTTTGGCATCCTCTTAACCGGTCAGTGTCACCAATGCCTGTGGCCTTCCACTGTCACTTACCTGCTGTAAAATCTCTATTCCGCCAGACACATCTCTTCAGCTTTAGGTCTGCATGTCAAATGCCTACTGGTCATCTCCATTGGATGAGCCTCATGCACCTCAAACCAATTTTTCTCCAAATCTTTCTCTCCATGTTCCCAAACTTGGTGAATGACATCACTGTCCACCAGATTCCTAAACCAGACCTGGAAGTCATCTCAGTACTTCCCTTACTCTGCCATCAACCAGCAGGCCCACTGGTTTTTATGACCATAGGATTTCTCATATCACAGATCTTTTCGATTTCTCTCACTCCTGCTCCATCACTTCTTACCTGGTCTGTTGCAGGTGAGACTGGTATTCCTGCTTCTAGGTTCACTGCCTTCTCCCTCCAATCCAGCCTTTGTATTGATGCCCTCTCATTTTCTTCCAAAATGGAAAGTTGCTTTCTCTGTTTAAAATCCTTCAATAAATCCCCATTATTTTCCCTTCTTTTTACATCATGGCCACATCGGGCTCTTTTCTGCTTGGTCATTGACCCTTCTAGACACTGACCAGCCAAATTGCTGGCCAGCCTAAGGGGCTCACTCACTGCTTGCCAACCTAAGGGCTGGCTCAGTCCCAAGGGCTGAGCGCATGGGCTAGTATTTCAACACCATATGGCCCGCTTGTGGGGAAGCTCTGGCTTAGAAGATACAACTTACACTCCTTAGCTCGACAGGTAAGGTCCCTGCCTGCCTATCTGTGAAATATTATAATCCCCAGGCCATCGTGCATATGTGTAACCAGGCTCTGAGCTGAGTGAAGAGGAGGCAGCAAATCTGAACTCCGAAGCATCTCCTGGCATAGGTTGATACACCTGGGAACTTGTGATGTGGTTGTTTTGTCTTGTCTAAAGGAGGAGGTGGATGCTCGGCTTCTGTGGAAAGACAGAATGACAAGCAGATCGAAACAGTAAGCTTTCTCTTGTTCAGACACTCCCCTCTAGAGAGTGGGGGTAGGCAGGAACTGGGAGGTAGACCTTGACCTTGACCAAACACTTATGACCAAGGCGTCTGTCCCACCCTGGGGTGCAAGGACAGAGGGAGCTTCAGAGCCAGAGAGAGGGGCTTTCTTTTCAACTTTGCATATAACACTGTGTCAGCACCAAAGGGGGGGGGGAGGGGAAACAGAGCAACAGAAAATAAGCCACGTTTTCAGGATGGTCCTTCCCCTAGGAAGTCCCCATATGGCTGGAGATACTGAAGGAGGAAGGGTTGAGTTATGTGGGTGGGGGACAAGGGCTGGTGAAATTCGGAAGTACGAGTCATGTGATCTCACGTGAGCTCACTGAGGAGACCTGTGAAAAATAGTTTACAGAAGCTACATATATCAGTTCCGATGGGCTTAGCTACAAGAAAAAAAAATCTAACTACTTGCAGCATATACAAATGGGGGGTTGTCTTTCTCCCACAAGGACATGTCTAGTTGTCAGTGTTGGTTGCTACCCCCAGGCTGTTACCATTTTCCTGGTCACAAGATAGCTGCCACATCTGCCAACATCATTAGTTTTCAAGACGAGAAGGGAAGGCTAGCTTTCTCCTTCCTAGCAAGGCTTTTTCTTTTTATGTCCAGAGGGAAGTACCCCAGGCTGACTTCCCCTTACAGCTCATCGCCCAGGACACGGTCACATGCCCATCCCAGACAGATCAGTGGCCCTCTGTGAGATCACCTCAGACACAAGACTAATGTTCTGTTGTCAGGGAAGAAGGAAGACGAGGGAGGAAATGGTGGATGAGTAGGGAAGGAATGGGGTCTGCCACTCCAACATTTGTGGGTCTCCATGCCTGGCAGGTCTCTACCTCCCTTTTCTCATTGGCGAAGTCCTCCTCAGCCTTCACTTTCCCACTCCAGCATCTTCTCTGATGGTTCTCCAGGATTGAGCAATCCCTCTTTGCTGCCAACATCATGTATGGGGCTTTCTCCAATATGTTCTCATATTACTCTCTATTGTAATACTTGGCTGGGGAAAACTCCTTGGGGAAAGTGCCTATATCATCTTCACCTTTCCTCTAATGTCTACCATGATGTCTGGCATGTAGTAATTCTTCAGTAGGTGTTCAAATAGATATTGTATAAACAAATCCAAGATATAAAATAATCCTGTTGGCACTGGCATCTTCAAGCCTGAAGGCCCACTCAGTAGGCACGGTGGACAGCTTTTCAGTTCAGCCACACATATTTATGGCAAGTCCATTGTGTGCCAAGAACCAGAAGCAACACAAGGAAAGGATGACACAGGTTCCGGAGAGCTCCTGGAGTTTACGCATGGCAAAGATAACTAACAATACAAAATAGCATCTGAGAAGCGTCTCATCAGAGCCACGGGAGTGCTGTGGCCGGGGCAGGAAGAGAAGATTCGGGACAACCTCCGCCTGTGCACAACTTCTTAATGGTGTAGGAAAATTGTCAGAGTTGAATGTCATTTCCTCTGGGGGCCCTGCCTATCTGTCAGTGCACCTGTGACCCAGTAGTAAAAGAAGCATATGGTAAACAGCCAGAGAGAAAGGGGCCTTGGCAACTCACAGCTTAGATGGTCCACTTTTGAGTAGCTGAAAGCTCATGCCATTTTAGCCAGAGACTTGACGATCAAATGAGCCATATTCACAATTGTACTGAATTTGGGGTTTTTGTTCAGTTATGTTATTGGAAAAGAGGTAACTGAGACCACATGAAAGGCACACTAAAATGCACGAAATGGATAATTTTGTAGGCCCATCACTGCAGGGAAGCTGTGTTTTTGCAATAGGGCAGTAGTAATCCTAAAAGTCTCCTAAAGCAAAGGGGACAATCCTGAGAGCTCCTAAGGGGCTCCTTAACCTTTTTTGAGGGGCTAATAACTCCTCTGACAGGCTGGTGAAATCTATGGACTCTTCTCAGAAGGCTTTTTAAATGTGTATTTTAACATAAATTACACAGAATTACAAAGGAAGCCAATGATAGTGAAATGCAGTTACAAAATAGTAAAAAAATACATATATATTATGACATGGTGGCATATGTGCTTCTTTGGTAGCACTGTAAATAATGAGATCTATCATACTTAATCATGATAAGTATCAGTGAATAGTGGTAAGTATAAATCGAGGTATCTATAATAAATTATCATGTGATTTGAAAATATGTGTGATTTCTCTTGGTAACAAAATCGCAGCTGCTACTAATCGTACTCTGGATGGTTGCCCACATTCATAATGGAAGGAAATGATAAATTTCTGTTAGAGCGAGAGAAAATAAAGATCTAATTCTGTTATTACCATCCAAGTTCAAAGAGCCCAGTTAAGACCCCCTGTTCTGTGGGACCTCGTGTGGAGAACCAGGGTCTACTTGTGTTGTTTTGCCGTTGTTTGGCACCAGTCTAGCATGCCATGTCCCACCTATGCAAGTAATTGCACCAGCATTTATATTCTCTTCTTTAAAAAAATAGATTGTTAGGTAGACAGATTCAATGACAACAGGAAGAGAGAAAGGGCCCTATCAGGCAGCAGGTCAGCAAAGGTCTAAATTGAATTCATTCCCATCAACTCTCCTTGGGATATGGTTCTCTCACATCAGTGTTATTGTGTTTTCTGCTGATTTAGTAGTTGCTGGATCCTTTACATCCTTTGGTCCTCATGAGCTGTGGACGTTTCAGATATAGGAAATGATTCAAGGAAGAGGCAATTCAAACTCACCGTCTGGAAAGCTATGTGACTGTTCCTTGCATGAAACTGCTCTTGGAAAGTGGATGGGGGGATAAAGCCAAGCCCTCTGGAATATTGTGTGTTTCATGGGCACAAATTCCTATTTGTGAAATGCAAATAAGGAACTCCTGTCTGTCTCCCACCCCGCCACAAATCCAAAGCTCTAATCACAATCAACTGGGCCAGTTACTTAGCAGCACGGCGTACAGCACAGTTCCTCTTTCCCAGGCATTTTAGTACCTCAGTAAGAAGACAGCAGAAGACAAGGGGAAGTGTCCTGACACTGTTGGGAAAGGTGGGTCCCATTTTTATTGTTGCAGAAATCAAGTTCCTTTTCAACTTAATAGTGCACATACCAGGCACAAATTCTCATTCAATCACGACCACTTCACTTATTAGGTGTACCTTCGAAGATTAGCTTGCATACCTATATATTTTTTTAAGGTAAAAATCTACTTGATGGCAAAAAAAAAGAAATCTATATTTAAATGGTAGATAATTGAGAAAGCAAACAGATGATTTGGGAAAAAAAATTTTCTCAGACAAATCGGATTTAAGAAGGCAAAGAATTCCAAAATGTGGAGTTGTTCCATCTTCACATGGAAAAGGCCTTTTAAATATTAAATTTAAAAGATCAAAAAAGTAAAGTAAGTTAAGAACACACCTGCAGGGTCGTCATCTTCTTGACTGTAGGATATACTTTTCCTAATCAGCAGCCACAGAATTAATCATCACTTCATTTGTATTTGTATTTCCATTAGAAGACAAGCACAGCATACATCTTATTCTATCACAGCTATTTCTGTGTGTTTGTTTCTTTCCTTGATTTTGGATTCTGGAGCTGGTCTTCGCATCTTCAGGGTCACACTGGGCAATTAGTAGGTTCTCAATACACATTTGCTGAATTGGGTGGGAGTCAAAGAGGAGTTGCTGGCAAGAAAGGAGATTTTCCTATAAACCTGATCAGCAATGTTAAAAGTTTTTCACCAGTGACATGAACAATGGATTCAGAAAACAAGCTTTTTCATTTTGTAAATGACACAGAAGAAGAGAATCCAGTAAGGATGATTTACATGGACAGCGGACACATCAGACAAGAAGACAGAAATGAACAAATTCAGTCTGTTCAGGAACCCGGAAATGTGCAATATGTGGTTGTTGAATAAATTACTAACTTTAACAATAATAGCGAGTATCATTGCATATTGACTCACATAGTTTCCTCATCTCGTGGAGACACGAATAGACCCTACATTATGGGCCTTTACAAGGATTAAATGAGTCAGTGCACACAACACACTTAGAGTAGCACACAACACACTTAGAGTAGCACACAACACACTTAGAGTAGCACCCAGCATGTAATAAGCATTAGTTATTATACATGCTAGGTATGGTGCTCCGTGCTTTTTTCATAGTTTACCAGTGGAACTAATAAAGGAACTAGGATAAAGAGAAACCTGAGGAGTTTGGGCAAAGGAAAACAGTAGAAACTTATGACTGAGTGTTTTCACTGGTCCTGCTGCCTGGAACATGATGACTTGAGGTCTCAGCTTAAAAGTCCCGCTTAGACGTGCCCTCCATGGCACACAATCTGAAGGTGGTTCCTCCATATGGTTCCCTCTTTCAGCACTGTGTTCTTTGCCTTTAGAGCACTGAAGACCATTTGTAATTGTGTGTTTACCTGTCTGTTGTCTGTCTCTGCCTTTAGAATGTTTGCTCCATGATGGCAGGAACCAGCTGTACTCACTGATCAACCTTAACTCCTAGCAAAGGGTTATCCTTAACTCCTAGTCATTCAACGGATGAGTCTATCAGGGACCGTTGGATGCACAAAGAATAAAATAATGTATCCGGATTCCTGCTGTAAATCAAGTCACGTTCAGCCAGCGTGTTATTCAGCTGGTCTGTAAGAAACTGATCCACTCACCAAAAGCCTGCAATCTAACACTTTATTCTCTTATTTCTCCCAGGACCCTAGAGTTTGTGTGTCCCACCGGCAGAAGGTTTTAACCTAGTCATACATTGCAAGAGGCATCCTCATTTTGAGCAGGCTCACGTAGAGAGGAGTATAAATGGAGGAGGGAACCTAGAGAGAAGCTTGATTTTAAAAATAGGGAGACCATGATAGATTTTGAGGGTCCATCACCCTTCGCCTAAGATTTACTTCCCTTTTTTAGACTTTCTAGGGAGGCAGAAAAGTGTATAAATATAAGAGGACAAGGCAGGCGCAGTGGCCCTAACCCTGTGGCTTTTCCACCCAGGCCTGGGCTGGCCAGGGAAAAGTTCAGTGGACAGGGTCCAGGACTGGGCTGTGGTGAACCCAAGCTGCACCTGTGTGCAAATGACAAAAGGGCACATCCCACTTTACTCCTCAAGACACTTACCTCTGTCTGTTGGAAAATTTTTGTTCTGAGATGATTTGTTGGAATAAGACACCACCATCAGCCAGAAAACTATATTAATAATGTATATGCAAATTGACAATATTTATTGTAAATGGCAGCCCCTCAGATGCGGTCCCTTGTGCAGGATTTCATCCTGTGCGACTCTAAAGGGCAGTCTTCAGAAGTCCAAACTTCTCATGTACTTCAGGGGCACCTGCCTGTGACCTATCAGAAAGTCAAAGATAAGAGCTCTGAGGTCCCTTTCAGCACATGAGTATCAGGAGTTCCAGGGGAGCTTATAGTGGGGATTATGAGTTTTCTTGGTTGGTTCACCTAGTCTCACTCTGAAATGTCTGACCAGCTCCCTGGAGGCAACACTTGTTAAAAATGAAGATATCCTGGTCCCACACAGTAGTTGCTGGCTTTCTAGGTCTGATAGGATCTTGGCATCTATTTCTGATAATTCTTGTAGGAACTACAGTTTGAGAACATCTGTTTAGGGGAAGAACTTTGAATTTGCTGCATTAGAAGTTTGCATCAGGGTCATCAGAAGTTTAACTTTCTCTCCTCGGTATCCTTATCAAGCCTTCGCAAAACCATGGTTCTTAATGCATTTTTTTTTTCCTGCTAAGGCCAATTTGTGATGCACTGAATGCACAAAATGTAATGAGCTGAAATGAAACTGTTCAGTTTGTCTGAGAGATAAAGCCATGAAGTTTAAAAGAAAGTACTGTCATATCTTTAAGTGTGTATAAATATATACGTAAATCTGTATTTCATATATAGCTAGGGTTCAACAGTAGCCTAGTTCTGGTCATTAAACTAGTGTGTGTGTGTGTGTGTGTGTGTGTGCGCGCGCGTGTGTGTGTGTGTGTGTGTGTGTGTGCGCGTGTGTGTGTGTGTGTGTGTGAAAGGTGCTTGCAAGGAAGAGTAAAAGGGTGGTATCTTTCCTACCTTTGATTTCCTCAATTAAAATGATCCCATATCAAATGGCTGCGGGCTCACCCTGAGTTCTCCTCAGAGGCTGGGAATAAAGGACTCCTCGATTTTTGCCTCCTGATTCAAGCCTGGGGCTTTCTAATCCCATGGCCTAAAGGCCTCAGAACAGTTAACCACTGAAATGAATGTCTAGAATTCCTGGGGGCTCTTGCCAGCTATTTTGGAAATAAATATAGCTGCATGCAGGCAAGCTTCCATTTGTCCAGAATTACCTAGCTAAAGTGGAAGCTGCCCACACTATTACACTCGAGTTAAATTATTTTGAGCTCCACCCACTCCATTCCCATTTTTAGCTGGTGTGATGGAGGCAAGCAGGCCAGCAGAGCACATGTGGAGCTGTCACCAGGGGCGATTATCAGTCCTGGGGCAGGTGGGCCTGACCTCTGCCCCCGGCTCCCTCTGCCCCCGGCTCCCTCCTACCGTAAAGCCAGGTTTCAAAATTCCAAATTCAAAACTCTCATGCTTAAATCTCACAAAATAAGGCAGGCCTCATTTCTCTCCACTTTATAAAATAGGAAAGAGACTCAGGCAGATTAGTGCAAGGGAAACTCAGACACCAGAATTTAGGTCTACTGAATCTTGGTCCAATGTTCTAAGAGGCTCATCTCTCAGCATTGGAGAATGTGGAAGAAAATGAAGATACCCAGACTCAGCCCAGCTCCTCAAGGGGCAGAACTTGGAACATGGTTGTTTACTGTTTTTTTAAGTGCCGCAAATTCAAATAAACAGCCAGAGTTGAGAACACTCAGTCTAACGTGCGATTATTCTGAGAAGCCAGAAAAATAATATAAAAACAAATTTAGCTGCTGCATATTAAGAGAAAATGGGTTTGCTCAGTTCAGGAATAAAGTCCATTAGCGAAATACTGCTCATTGCATATTATCATCCCACATGAATAGCGCCCTCTGGAGCTGTGCAAAGAGCAAAAGTCCTGTTAGAAAGAGATTTGTTCATCTGATCCCTAAGTATATTCAAGAAGGATCAGGATGGCCCATTAGAGGCTCTGGAAGACAATTACCCCCGCACATCCCCCGCCCCCCCCCCAAATTCCCCTCTCCAATGTGGGAGAATGAAATAATATGCAGCATATTCAAAATGGCTCTTGGAAGATCTGAAAGAAAATAACTTCATTTCAGACCCACTGATCTGTTGGGGTAATATAGCCTGCTCTCTTCTCCCATCCGTGTTCCCTCCCTAATCAGACCTGATTTAAATATTCCAGTTGTGAGGAAGGAGGAGTCAGAAACATCTGGATTCTGGTCCCAACTAGATCATCACTTGCTAGGGGATTTTATTAGCTGAACTGACTTTTAATTTTCTTATACATAAAGTGGGGAGACTAATTCTTGCTCTGCTTGCCTTACATGCAGAATGCACTGTGATGACATATTTATACTTATTCTCAAGTAGAGTATAATGCATTATTACTATGCATAGCATCATTGGATTTATTAGCTCCAAGTGGGGCATATGCATTCTATGAACCCCGTAAGTCATTAACTATATCATTTCTTCTGGCCTAACCTCCTGCGTTTTCCTTCTGGGGGAGCATTTGGGAAGCACTGGGTTCCTTCCCTTTAACCACCCAAGTCTGGACACTCCAGAGAGTTGAAGAAAGGAGCGAGGGAGTCAGGGAAATCGAGTCAGATGTGAGATTGGGAGAAAGAGGCTGGTACTCAGCTAAACTGTTTCAGAATTGACACAAGCTGCTAGGGGATGGGGAGAGTCTGGGCTGTCTCACGTCTCATGTCTCATGTCTCAAGACCTCCTTGCCTCCTTCTGCCTGTCTGGAGACAGACTGGGACATTGATGGGAGTTCCTCTCTGGGTAAAGTTGGAGTACGTAAGCTCTGGATGGGGCTTTGGGGTGGCAGCAAGGATAAGAGGACCTGCCTTGGGTCCTAGAAGAGCATGTGAGACCTAAATGATCACTGAGAGGTTTCTCCACTTGCCAGCCCTCTGAGGATGTAAGCCCACTTCTGCCGGCCACACCTGCCCACCTTTCAGGACCTGCCTTGGGAGCCAGCCTGGGTCAGTTTGGTCATGACAAATGACGGACACAGCCACCAGAGAACCCGAGGTGGTGATGGCCATTTTCTCCCCAAACCTCACGTTCCCGCTGAACCAAAAGCAAGGTTCACACTAAATCCTGCCACACATACAGGCAATTGAGACAAAGATTCTTTAGCCAAGCAAGCACAAAACAGTTCCGTAAGCTGGATGACCTTCCAGCTCTCTGTCCTGTTCGGGCTCTGACCTACCTGAAGCAAAGTCCATCAGAGGCAAACTCTGATACCCCAGGCAGGTATCAGAAATCCGCTACGCCCACAGCCAGGAGCTGAGTGGGGACGCAGCTGCAGGGTCCAGGCTGCAGGCCTCAGCTGGGCCCTGCTTCCCTAATCACGTGGGGAGACGCCTCTGAGCAGTATGAGCCCATCCACATCTCCTGTCTCTAACGAGAGCCGTTTCTACAGGCATCATGCTAATTCACAAACCGCTAACTTCAGCAATAAAAGCAAATATTGATATTCTATATGCTAATTAACACATCGGTGATTGTCGCTTGAGATGCTGCCAACAGAGAGGGTTGTAGGGGTCGCCTCTGGGCTGTGGGCCCCTGTGACCCGAGGTCGGCTACGCTCCCTCGGCCTGCGCGTGGGGGCCAGTGGCCGCTGAGCATCTGGCCGAGGCGCGCTGCCAGCCTGATGCTGCGAAGCCCTTAGAGGTGCACCATGTGCAAACCTACAGTGCCACCAACAAGCGAAAAGAAAAAGGACATCACCCACAGTGCTGAGCACCTCCACTGACTGAACAGGAAACCTCAGGTGGAGGGTGCTTGGGGGGCTTCACATGACACACAAGAGGCAGCTGGATTGCTTCTCCCCAGCGCCCACCCTCAGCCTGTGTTCTCTCAATTGTGGTTATGGGGGTTGTGTGTGTGTGAGTGTGTGTGTGCGTGGGAGTGAGTGTGACCGCACACCCTAGGGTCAGCTTCTCGCAAAAGCCTCCAGGAACTTCCTCTGGCTCCCACTTTTTTTAGTCGAATGCTCAGGATTTTACTTCTTTCTAGGATTATCTTACAGAGTCTTAATTTGTCTCAGACGCTTTGGGAGACTGATTCTTATAGACAAACCTAGAATAATTGAATTCTTCATTCTCTGTAAGACTCCTGTTCATTTAAACAATTGTCATATGATTTTTGACAAATTTTACCTTAAATTCCAAATCAACTAACCATACACTGGACACTCCTTAAAGGGTACGGACTTTTGTTTATATTTTGTGTTCTAAGTGCTCATGGCCAGGCTTGGCACTCATCTAACGGCAGAAATAAATAGTTGCTGGAAAGAAAGAGGAATATGGCCAATCTCATCATATCAGGGCTAAAACTTACCCCTCTGGTGGTTCACAGAATGGAAAATATTACTCATATAAATATGTCATATATTTATATGACATATAATTTATATGACATATAAATATAAAAATGCCTTCCTGAGGTCACAACAACCAGGAAATGAAAGAACCAGGATTTGAACACAGATACTCTGGCTCCAAAACACAAACTCTTTTCTTCTACGCTATGCGTTTCCTTGGAATGTAGTAAGTAGGAAGAGAATCAAATGCCCACCCCACCGAAAAATAACACATTAGGTGGTTTCAGATGCTCTTCTGCCAGTCAAACGGCTAAAAGACAATAAACAACCTGGGAAGTATCAGTAAATTTGGGGACCCTTCAGGCAAGTATGGCCACGGGAATCAGCAGCGGGAGATGGAAGTTCTACTTTTTTATTCATCTCCTGGAGCTACGTACAAATTTATAAATTATTGTGTAGTTGGGGTGGGGCTGGGAGCAGGGGAATTGCTGGGGAAGGGAGGGAAGAGAAGAAGGGAGGCGTGAGAAGCAGGCGGTCTTTGGAGAAGAGGAACGCTCTGTTCACACTTTGTCCCTGGGGTAGCCCCAGGCAGTGGAGATGGCACAAATCAAGGCTCCCAATGTAACTTCTACAGGGACCAGGCACAGTAGAAGGGCACAAATAGGACTTCAGGGCTGAGAATAGGGAGTGCCGGGTCTGTGCTGACCCTACTTCTGCCATGCAGGGTGGTACAGCCCGTGTGCCAACTTCCGACTTTTAAAGAGAACCAGCAGATTGCATAGCTTTGTGAGATCACCTGATTTGTCCTGCTAAAGACAAAGGCCACCAGCTTGAGAACTTGGATATTAGACTTTAAGAGGTTGTAGAATTCAGAACTGTAGAGGCTGATTGACGATCCAGAATTAAATGCAAAGGTCGACATTTAGGCTGCCACAATGCACCAATTGCATTACCTGGCCCCGCCCCAGGAGGCGAGTGGGATATGTTGCAGAATTTCTACCGTCGTATTCTCCAAGCATCAGACTTGTGTGCGCCACGTCACAGTTTTCACCACAATTCCATACCACTTGCATCGTGATTCACTTCATATTTTTATCTTTATCGGCTCTATAGTAACTATCCTTTAAAAATTCAGGTTGCCATAGACCATAATAAAATCATGCGTTTAATGTACTAGAACTAGTTTTTCCCACAACGTTAAAACAGACAACTAGCAGAATTAATATTGTGCATTCTGGCTACCACTTGAAATAATTTTCTAGTAATCTACTCAGCATGATTAGGAGCACTGCCATTCTGAAGCAGACTTCAGACAAGGCTGAGATGGAACACTGGAGAAGCAGGGAGAGAATTCCTGCTGCTGCGCCAGGCGAGTTCGAAAGAGGAACCACAATATAGAGAAAGCCCATTCCACTTTGTAAGAAATATGGGAACTTTATAGTTTAACGGTCGAAGACGTGCTGGAGTTTTATGAAAGAACTCCTTCCTCCCATATTGGCTTAGAAAAATCTCTGCTTATCACCGGTATTTCAGTTGCCTGTTATCTCCCTGCCTCTAAAAACAATTTGCATGAAAACTGTCAGACTCTTAGTTCACAGGAGTTCTTGAGCTCCTGCTGCTTTCTTGCTCACTCAGACTGTTGCTTTGTCTGCAGTTTAATCGCAAGTCCCTGCTTTGGGTACAACTAGGAACCGGCAAGTAGTGGAGTGCTTGGGGATGTGACATTTTCATATAGAACCCTTGGGGGCTGATTCCAAGGGAAGAACCTCTTGGGAAAGTTACACACGGGAGAGCTGGAAATGACACGACCATAAACTTTCAGGGAGGTAGGGACTGAACTTTATAAAGTGAACGGTACAGAGAGCACTCCACTCCAGATTTATAGAAGCTGGGAGCTGTGTGTACCTGACAGCAGAGAGTCCTTGTTCTGAGCATCTTGCCTTGGGCGGAAATGACAAATGGACATTCTCCAAGATTCAGTCCTTGGCACCCTTAGCTAGAAATATCAAGATCCTGAGGGAGGGAACTCACCCTACTGACACAAGGAAAGAGCATTTTTATTTCAGCTGTTTCCCAGAAGTGATGATGGCTATTCTTTTTTACATCTTGATTTTTCAAATAACCTTTCTTTTTTTTTCAAAATATAAAAGCAATTCTTCAGGACAGATGCATTGTTTGTGTCCTGTTCAGCACTGAATTACTAGGGGAGTGCCAGCATGGAGTAAGTGCTCAATGGCTATTTATTGGATATTAGTGAAATTAAATCAATTAGTTTAAATTATTTATTAATTAAATGGTTAATGCATTTGGGGTAAATGGAATAGTTTGAAAAAGGAAATCAAAACCTCCAATAATTCTACCAGTAGAGATAGCCCTTGTTAATATTTCAATGATTTTTTGCTTCTAGTCTTTTTCTTTGCATGTGCATTTTTCCACTGAGTTCATGCTTTATAAAGACTCTTGCATTGTGTTTTTAAAAATGAATATCATGAGAATTTTCCAAAGTCATTTGTCTTCAAAAACTTCATTTATGATGATTGCATGACATTGCAAGATGTCGGGGTACCATAGTTTTGGTTTTTTTTAACCACTCCCATATTGGGCATTTGGGATATTTCCAAGTTCTCAATTTGAACTTAGCAACAGACATTCATTGCATTCCTTCTAGGTGGCAGGCATTCTTCCTGATGCCAGGGCACAGAGGGAGGAAAGCTCTAAGCAACAGCAACATTTAAAGGGCAACAGCAGAGGGGCCTGGGAGGGTGAGAAAACTCTCCCCTTGGATAGGAAGAGTCAGCAGCAGGGAGGAAACCAGCCCTGAGACGTCCTTGGAATCCAAGGGAGGGGAGAGCGTCAGGAAGGAGAGAGCGTGGACGAGTGCAAAGGTCACAGAGAAGTCCTGGCTCCTGTTTGCAAACTGTGCTCTGGACCAATGGGCTTTTCTCAGTTCCTCCATCGGGGACTCTGCCCCGCTCCACCCCAGATGCAGGGCCTTTGCTTGTGCGTTCCCATTGCTTCTCGAATGCTTATCCACTGACAGGGTACCTTGTCTTTCAGCTCTTAGCTCACTCCTCACTTTGATTGACTCCCCTACCCTGGCTACATCCCTCTATTATATGCTCTTACAGTTGATCCCTTCCTTTGTGAAATGGTATATTCATTTTTGTAATCCCTGATTACCGTATGCTTCCTTCACTGCACGTTTCATCTATAATAAAAATATGCTGAATGAATGAGTGAATGAAGGTGGGGGTGGCTGAAAGGTCTTTGTTTTCTTTGGAAAGAGACCATAGATGTGAGCAGGTACAGATTGACACCGTTGAGCTTTACTGGAGCCCTGTGATCCTGGAAAACATTGAGGGTTAAGAAATCTGCCCCCACTCCTCCCACCTTTTAAAATGTCTTTATTGTAAAGTATAACATATACAAAGCAAAGAAAGAAAAAACAATAATTTTCAAAGCACACTTCAACAAATAGTTACAGGACAGATCCCAGAGTGTGTCATGGGTTACCATTTCACCATCTCAGATTTTTCCTTCTAGCTGCTCCAAAACACTGGAGGCTAGAAGAAATATTGCTGTAGTGATTCAGCAGCCATACTCGCTTGCTAAATCCCATTTTCTCTGTCATTACCTGCCCCTTCTCCTTTGATCCTTCTCTCAATCTACAGGGATCTTTAGGCAATGCCCATTCTGACTTTTTCAGGTTGAGAAGGGGTGTCCACACTAAAGGATAAGGGGATGTAATCAACTGATAATCTTGGAGAGGCTAGTCCCTTTGGGTTTCAGGATTTATCTGACCTAGGAACTGTCTGGGAATTGTAGGTTCCAGGAAAGCAAACCAAGTGCATGAAAACTTTATATAGAGTCTCAGTTTGAGCCCTAGGTGTTCTTAAGAGTCAACAGGAGTGATGTTGGTTCGGTTTAGCAAACCATGGCAATTAGCACTGTCTAACTGAAGCTTGCATAAGAGCAACCTCCAGAATAGCCTCTTAACTCTGTTTTGATCTCTCTTGGCCACTGACGCCTTACTTTATTTCACTTTTTTCCCCCATTTAGTCCAGAAGGAGTTGTCGATCCCATGGTGCCAGGGCCAGGCTCATCCCCAGAAGTCATGCCCCACATTGTCATGGAGATTTTCACCCTGAGTGTCATGCCCCAGGTAGGGGGGAGAGTAAGGGTTTTCTGATTTTCCTTACAGATCTGTTTTTAGAGAGAATGAGGCCACATCTGATCCCACCCATTTTTTTTGTTCCTGAAAAAGGCTTACTGCAAAGAACCATTTTTCCCCATATTAGGGGATCCCCCTCTTTGTTTAGCTATGATAAGGACAGACACAGGCCTTACAAATTCCCATCATTTGTCTCATAAATGATTAGTTGAATTGCTTGTCCCCACTGACCAATCAGAACAAAATGTTTTTTTAATCAAATTTGGGTCAAGATTCTCTCCTTCTGGGGGAGCTTCATGAAACAGGAAGCTAGGAGGGAAAGCTAGAAGATGACGCCGTGTTCACTATGTGCCCTTCCAGATGAGAGACAAACTCTGACCATGTTCGCCATGTGCCTTTCCACTTGAGGGAAACCCTGAACTTCACTGGCCCTCTTGAACCAAGGTATCTTTCCCTGGATGCCTTAGATTAGACATTTCTATAGACTTATTTCAACTGGGACATTTTCTCGGCCTTAGAACTGTAAACTAGCAACTCATTAAAGTCCCTTTTTTTTTAAAAGCTGTTCTGTTTCTGGCATATTGCATTC
This sequence comes from Myrmecophaga tridactyla, assembly GCA_004026745.1. Lineage (NCBI taxonomy): Eukaryota > Metazoa > Chordata > Mammalia > Pilosa > Myrmecophagidae > Myrmecophaga > Myrmecophaga tridactyla. Next base: position 4,161 of record PVIY010014207.1, on the reverse strand, counting down.
TGGCACCTAGCAAACTAGAACATGGCCCAACCCTTGAATTACTTGCTGATCTTACAGTCAGCATGCTCTCTCCACAGCAAGAGTTCTCTCCTTACAATAATCTTTCGGAATGGAGTCTCTTCTTACCAAGCCCCCATTTATTTTTTATTTGACTAGACAAAGGGTAGAGGATCTTGGCACACCTTCCCCACCAGCCCTTAGCTGTGCCTAAGAAGCATTTTCTGGTGGGAGTTTGGATCCAGAGCCAGTCTGCCCCATAGGAGGCAAGGACGTAATCGAACCCAGGATACTGGCATCAGCAGCTCCAGCACAACTCCTCTGACAGCGGCCAAAAGTGGAAAAAATGGAAGGTAGGGGGTGTCTTCCCTTGTCCTCCCAGTTGCCTTACTGTCTAGAGAGCAAAGGAGAGGGCATCTGTGGGTCTCCTTGAGTGGCAGGAAGCCAGAAGGCAGTCAGAGGAGAGGTGGGAGGTGTGTTAGAACCACAGATGAAATGCCTGAGAATTCAAGGACTTGTCTGGGGAAAATACCGTCAGCCATGGAAGAATCCCTTTCTAATAGCTCCTTCTTATACATTATTCATGGAAACAGGAAGACAGAGCCGATAACATCAGAATGCTGCCGCTGTCCAGCAAATCTAATGACTGTAGCTTCAGGGCATTTTAACTAGCAGGGAAAAAATTATTTTTGCCAATTTGAGGTTCGGGAGGTTTAGAAAGCTAACTGGAACTTGAAGAGCTGGTGTGAATTGCAGATTTGAAAGAGAGGCGTGGCCTTTTACTAGCAGCATCTGCTTCTTGTGTTGTCAGAACCCTCCCCACCTCTCATTTCTTGGTTTCTAATGGTAGAATTAATGCCGCTCTAGTTAAATAGCCCTAGGTTTTCAAATCAGTCTCTATTTTCATACTTGTCAGTCACAAGGCAGGGACAAGCAATTGGACTTTGTGGAGGGCTTCACTGGATTTCAATATAAATTATTAGCTTCTCATCTCTCCGAGCTTAAGGGACAAGTGCTTTTCCAACAATGAAAGGAACATGAAATTTCTGCTGCTGCTGAAATCTGATTTTTTTTTTTCTGCCCAATTTCTGGTTCATTACAACCGCCAGATTCATGCCATCCTGAAAACCCCTCTGACTTGCTGTCAAATAAGCAAGGAGGTTAGTTTGTCGAAAGAGGAGAAGCAAACCTAAGTGGGAAGGTCATCCAGTCAGCACAAGGCGATTCTTAATTTGCGTGTTATTTTCTGACCTCCGTGTAGAATGTTCTGGCTTCTTAAACCTAGGTTGATCCATTCCATTAAATCCATTCTTCCATAACAACTACTGAGGGTGTACAACTTGTCAGAGGTACTTGCAAGCCACTGAGTATAAAAGATGAAGCAGCTGTCAAAGTTACAAAAAGAATTACCCATATGATCTGCAATCCCAAATCCAGGTGTACACCCAGAAGAGCTGGAAGCAAGGACTTGAACTGATATTTGCACACCAATGTTCATAGCAGCATTCACAATCGCGAAAAGAAGGAAGCAACCCAAGTGTCCATCGACAGATGAATGGATAAACAACATGTGAAATATACATGAATATTACTCGGCCATGAAAAGGAATGAAGTTCTGGTACATGTGACAGCATGAATGAGCCTCGAAGATGTCATGTTGAGTGATGTAAGCTACACACAAAAGGACAAATATTATATGATCTCGCTGATACAAAATAATTAGAATAATCAAATTCACAGATTCAGAAGCTAAAGTCTAGATCACCAGGGGCTGGAGTGGTGTAGGAAATGGGGAGCTAATGCTTAATTGGTGTTGAATTTCTGTTTGGAGTGATGGAAAAGTTTTGGTAATGGATGATGGTGAAGGTAGCACAACATTGTGAATTTAATTAACACCACCGAAATATACATACCTGAAATGTGGTTAAAAGGGAAAATTTTAAGTTGTATATACATTCCTGGAATAAAAATAACAATAAAAATAAAAATAACCACCGCAGAACTATACAACACAAATAGTATATTAGGACAAACAGTTCTAATATAAATGATGGAATGTAGGTAATAGTATAATTATAATAATATTATCTCATCAATTTACCAAAGGTACCACACGAATGCAAAATGTTAATCACAGGGATGGTGATACGGGGGCTCTGTATTTTCTGCATGATTTTTCAATAAACATACAACTTCTCTAATAAAAATAAATAATAGACAAAGAAACAAACAAAAAGAATTCCTTGAAGGAAAACTATGATTAAGTCTATTCCTGTATAAGCTCTGTCTTAGTTCTGCATTAGCTGCTATCATTAGAAAAAAAAGGATGAACCAGGCCTGGCCGGGCCTCCATGATCCAACAGAGCGGATGGATGTGTGATCCAGAGTTTGGAATAAAACAGTGTTTCTCCAGGTGTGCTAGAGAGAAAAAGGCTGTGGGAAGTCCTCAAATGATCTGGTTTCATTTAAAAAGTTATGCACTTTATTTTAACATATATAAACATAACTAGCCTTTTAAAGGTGTAATTTCACACACTAATGAAATTGAGCTAAAGAAAGTACACTAAGTAAAGAGTAGGCCAAGTGGGGCTGGGATGTGGCCAATTTGCAAGGTGAGTGAGCAATAACAAGAATAGCCAGCACCTGTACTTGGTAGCAGCCAGGTACGTTTTCATGGGTTTTCACACATGTGTTATCTAGCATAATCTTTACCACGAGGTACTATTGTTATTCTTACTTCACCAAGGAGGAGTCAGCGGGAGAGTTTGAGGACCTTGCTCGAGGCCACGTGGGTGCTGGGTTCTAATCCCACCAGTCGCCCTCAGCGCGCAGGCGTGGGGGCCCCGAGGTTTGACGGCCCCGCGGTGACAGGCGTGGGAACCCCACCCCACCCCACCCTGGGAGAGTCAGAGGAGGCTTAGAGCAGAGGGGACGGCTCGGCAGTCCTACAGGATGAGCAGGTGACACGTCCACCGACTGGGCAAAGCGGGCAGATGGAGGGATGGACGACAAAGGAGCATCGTGCTTTTGGGGACAGCGAGTGCTGGTGGCCGTCAGAAGGGAAGTAGGGTGGGGGTGGCAGGGGGCAGGGGGTGTGGGCAAGAGGCAGGGCCCATACCGCAGAGGGCCTGGTGTGTCGGGCTGGACCCTGTGGGATGGGCGTTGGATTTGTGCCCTGGACAGGGCGTGTGTGTGGGGGGGATGGCTGCGGAGTGGGCATGAGGGGGAGGGCGGGCGAGGGAGGATTCCCCTTTTCCTAGGGCTCGCCGAGTGGAAATTTCGCGTGTGTCTATCTGGGGGCTACCTCTCCAAGGCGGAGGTGCTTGTCTAATTGGTGGGGTGGGGTCAAAGGGCAAGCTCCGCCCCCCTCCGCTCACCGCTGCTTCCTCCCCCCCCCACCCCCCCATCCCTGCCTGCCTCACTAGCTTCCTCCTTCAAGGCCAAGTTCTCTGCAGATCCAAATCTTCCCACAGCTAGATCCCAAGATAGGGAGGTGTGGGAGTGGGGTGCGTGGGGAGGGAGTATGTGGGAAGCCCAGTTGCAGCCCGTGAATAATCTTAACCACCCATCCAGCTGTATCAATAATAAACCAGTCACTTTATCTCAGTCCCTGTCCTGTTCCTGGTCGGGTGTGGTGAAGAACCTGGAAGGCAGGAGAAATGCAGTAGTTTACAATTATAATCCTTTCCCTTCACAGCAGCCCCATGAGTTAGTATCCCCACTCACCCGATGGGGAAACAAGACTCAAAGAACTTAAGCAACTTGCTGCGAGTCACAGCCCGTGAATGGCAAAGCCAGATGCATAGGGCTGTCTTTATTTCACCTTAAAAAAAAATTTCATATTTCAGATAAGCTGGTCTTCCTCAAAAATCTCTAATATGCTAGTATAACTGCTAGAAAGTGCAACATTTAAAGAAATATTCTTTGTATGGTTTTTGATGTGCAACTAAAGTCTTACAAATGAAATAATCATGTGAGCAATTAAATTATAATCATGACAGAGGGGTAGCTGCCTTTTTGGATAAACATTTTATAGGGTGTTCTGGTTTGCTAGCTGCTGGAATGCAACACACCAGAGACGGATTGGCTTTTAATAAAAGGGGATTTATTTTGTTGGTTCTTCAGAGGAAAGGCAGCTAACTTTCCACTGAGGCTCTTTCTTA
>PVIY010014206.1:0-57102 GCA_004026745.1 Myrmecophaga tridactyla | reverse complement strand
GAGATAGTTGAAAACAAGACCAGTTAAATTGATCTCCTTACTCTTAATTGCTCACAAATCCTTGCCTGCTTGCTTCCTTCCATTTCTCCCATTCTCTAAACTTTTCACTTCTCCTTTTTGTCCTGTTTCCCTTTTTCCCTTGCTCTGAGCTCCTATTGCCATCGTCATGCTGTGCAGATTCTCAGACCTAAAGTTGATCCACGGGTGCAGATGCCAGGTCACCAAGCTGACCTGATATTTTACACCACAAAGTGGTTTGAGTGGGGCTTTTCCATGTCTTATCCAACTTCCACTGGGTTAATAGAGACCTTAAGCAGGGATTCAGCTATGGCACAGTGTAAATGGGAATCACAAACATTCATTTCCACTCCTTTTGAGTCACGTGCTTCTGCAAAATTTAAGCATCTCTCTCCCTACCACCAAAAGCCCCCGAACATACACAAATAAGAGTTCATATGCATCCTTAACATTCCACTCTAGAATCCCCAATGCAACTTCTAAACCACAATATTTTGACTCCTTGTGTATTCTCTGGATCCTAAACGTGGCGTTGGTTTTATAGTAAAAGGCTACTATAAAGTCTGAGTACTGCCCTATCCACGGTCCTGCTTCCTAATTTCCCTTGTATCTTTGAAAGTTTTCCTTCCAGATATTTCTTGAAATGATCAACAACAGTCCTGTTATCTTCTAAGAAGCTAATATCACTTTGGCTGCTTTAGAAAAATGCATCTGTTTTCCCATCTCATTAAGCAGCATCTGAAATCTCTCTGAAAACACATAAAAGGGATATAGTCAGCTTCCCAGAATCTGAAAGTCCTGTAGAAATTATGTCCCATTAGTGTTTTTCATAACATCAAAGAGTCACCAGTGCATTTTACATGTACTGTTTTGTTTTGGATATTTGTGGGGTAGGACATAAATGCAAACTCACTTGCTTTTTAGTTTATCATGGGAATCAAAGACAAGAACTAGGGAGAAGAGAAAAGGTAAAAAGAGAAAATGCAGCTCTGACTCCTTTCATCTCAAGTTATTTCTGAAATAACACACTGATGACCCTTCAAAACTGTCAGAGCTCTCCTCCTATCTCTCAGGGTCCCACCGTGCTTGGTGGGTGACTTGCCTGCGAAAGGATCCTCTTTAGTGTTTCTGAGTACTAAGCCGAGGCAGATGTAGCCACAAGGTGTCGCTATTGCTAAGATAGCTCTCTGCCTACAGGATCGATTGTGATTATGCATATGTAATTTAGATTTCACTTTTGTTTTTAAATGGGCTCCTTGGGAAAGGCATTTTTAATTTGCCAACATTTAATGATTCCTTCACTTTGAAAAAAAATTGTGATCTTGACTAAGTTATCTACTGAGGCTCAGGTTTCAAAAACCTGATCTAATCTGGAAAAAAAACTTATCTGGAAACTCAATAGGAGATAACAATTCCTATTTTTCAGAGTAGTTATAACCTTAAATAAGAAAACCATGGTATAGCTGGGTTTCAGGTGCAGCACTGAGTAAGCACTCAACAAAGTGAACTTTCTAATTCCTTAAATTAGAAAGTGAAGAATGGAGTTGAGAGTGAGAGAGAAAGTGGTAATTTTTTGAGGCCTCTTTCTTAAAAATTGTACTTTAGAGCTGCATGAATATACACTAACACAGAATTCTGGTTATTGTTAGTAATTGTGCCACTGAAAACATGTTTGAGAAAAGCTAAGTACTGTAGTTCCCTCTTACAGAGTCATACTACTAATATCATTTTAAAGTCTCTAAAAGTCCTACTATAAAGAAATCTGTTTCATTTTGTTTAATTCAATGAATCCCAAGTTTCTTTGAGTCAAAAACCTATTTTTTGTCTATTGACATCTAGATCAGGAGACATTAGTCTGGTTTAAACTCTTTGCTGTACAGATAAGGAAACAGACCCAGAGAGTAAGGTTTGGTGTACGAAATACACATCTTGTCAGTGGCAGAAATGGTCTAGAACTAGTGGTGAGCCGGGATTGACTTGTGCTGGCTCATGAGAGATGACTCTGCTCATGTTTTCCCAATTCTTTCTTCAGCTGTATCAGGTTGTAGCTTGAGATGGGGTGTGGTGGGAATATTTACACTCCTCCTATTGGAAGTTTTTTAAATCATTTTTTTTAACCACCATACCACTTTTAGAGCCCAGGGGTCCATATGCGTAACCCCTATTTCAATATTCTTTTCTAAGGTACTTGGAAGCAGATATTTTGGCAGTGGAATGACAACAATCAAAATATTAATACCACCAAATGCATTTTTCATATAAGACCTATTATCATTGTTTTTGGAGAGAGAAGCATAATGTTCATCTCATATGCTAGGATGTATTTCAGTTTACCTTCTTGTTCCTACCTGCTAGGCTACAGACAGTCAGATTTTAAGATTGAGGAAGAATGCTTGCTGACTAGTCAGTTTCTCCTCCAGCCCAAACCTGTGGTTTCTGAGATAGCTTCATGGGCCTGATAAATTTAGTAGGTCCCTCTATCTCGCAACTGGTCCAAAATATCCTATTTTCTAGACCCATGAGGACACAAGGTTTGGTGACTCCAGGTTTCTTCCAAGATACTCTAAAGAGTCTGTCTGTCTGTCTCTCTGTCTTTCTGTGTATATGAGTCTCCTAATGTGGTCTAGCAAGGAATTTCCTAAGAAAGACAGTTCCTTAAATGGATTATATATAAAATTATATAATATAAATATAATGAGGAGGTTGACAGCTGCCACTGGAGTACTTGCTCTAGGTCAAATGTTGTATTAGGTATTTCTCATATCCAGTCCTAGTCTCACAGAAGAGAAAACTGAAGTTCAATGAAATTTAATAATATGCTCACAGTCAAACACAAAATACACATCTGCCTGCCAGACTTTTAAATAGCATGATTTTTCCATAGAGCTATTTCAGGTTTCTTCTTGTGGTGCTTAAAGCCTAATATAGCCTAGAAAAACATTTAAGAAAAATGTTCTTAAATCGAATCCATTCCTGTAGGTGTAAACCGATTGTAAGTAGGATCTTTTGAGGAGGCTACTTCAGTGAAGGTGTGACCCGCCTTGTTCAGGATGGGACTTAATGAGGGGAATGAATGCACAGAGAGGGAAAAAAGCTACAGAAGCAAGAAGCTGAAAACAAGGAAACCTGGAAGAGAAGGAAGAGACCAGCAGACACCGCCGTGTGCCTTTTCGTGTGGTCCAGGAGCCAAGGATCACTGGCAGCTGGTCTTTGGGAAGAAAGCATCACTCTGATGATGCCTTAATTTGGACATTCTCTCAGCTTCAATCTGTAAGCTAATTAATATCCCTTGCTTAAGCCAACCGATTTCATAGTTTCTGCTTTAACCAGCCTCGAAAACCAAAACATTCTTGATTAGGGAAAGGGAAAAGAATGACCCACCTTTCAAGGGTATTCCCAAACTAGAAAATATGCCAGAACCAAGGAAGGAAACATTTTGGGGGGCAGCCTCTGCCCACTCAAGTTAAAGCTCACACTTCCCTCAGACAGGAGGATGGAATCGAAGGAGTTTCATGGCTAGTTAAGGTGTAGGTTGGAAAGAAACTAGAAGACATCCAGTTGATTATTGGATACTGGGCAGAGGAATTATGGAGAAAATTAGGAGGCAAAGATAGTTTTTACAAATAACAGGCTGATTATTACTTAAGTAACAACATAGATATTTACCTGAATGTAGATGTAAGGGGAAGTATTGTTATATATGGTAAGAGAATAGCATTTAAAAAAAAAATCCATGGAACTGCATTACACAAACAGTAAACCCTAAGTAACATCATGGACTATAGTTAATGGTACAATAATTAAAATGTGCTTTCATCAATTGTAACAAATGTACCATACCAATACAAGGTGATAATAATCGAGGAGTATATGGGAATCCTGTATTTTATGCATGATTGTTGTACAAACCCACAATTTATCTAATAAAAAATTTAATAAAAATGCAATAAGTGAAAAACACAAAATGACAAGTTGCTACATGTTTCTTGGGATATGGCTTCAAATCATTCATCCATTGTTTCAGATACTACACTAGCAGCAGCAAAGACTCTGGAAGTTGAAGAGGAATTGCAGCGGAAAGTAGGAAAGATGCATAGTCGTGTGGCCTCCAGCCTGGGTCCTTAGCCCTGGGGTCCCTGGATTGTGTGTCAGTGGTGTGGAGCCCGATGCCAGGTGCGAGAGAGTCAGGAATACTAGTGCCCCCCCTGTACATTAGCAACAGCTCTAAACCTGGCAACATTGAGTCCCCACGGCTCTGTGTTGTGATAAGATAGGCTAGGAATCCATAGAAATGATCAAAAGAACCCATCCCTCTACATACATGACTTGCTAATCCCATCATATTGTTTGGTGGATGAGGCTCTGGAGCTGAGGAATCACTTTTGCATTCAGGCTTGGAGATTTAGTTTGTGCTCTGTATGGTCTACTGGTAGAGCTTCACCCAGATATTTTACCCTGGAGGATTTATGTATTTTGTTGATAAGTTAGAATTTAATACTCTGAAACTTGAAATCATTGTGTATACACTATTTATGGTTCAGATCAGTTAGTTTCCACTTTTCTATAATGGATTTGAGTTCAGTCCCTGACAAGGTCAGGGTTCCAAAATCATGCCCTCATCATTTGAATGGGGGTGAATTGTCTTTCTTTTAAAATGTGTAGGGTGCTGTTCTTATATGTGCATTGCCTGTGTCCAAAGACCTCTATGCTGAAGAGTTAATATCCAGTATTGTAGACCCAGAATGGAATCTATGACCACAGCCACAGGGTCTGAGAGGAGCTTTTAGGTGGCTCCTCTGACAGGTAGCTGAGTGCTGCACCACATGATCCTGGTTGATTGTTTCCTACCTGGATGATCTGCACACATTCTGCACAACACTGGTGTCTGAGCAGGAATGAGTAGTGCGAGGCTGGTTTAGGGTTGTGCATCATGAAGAGTAGTGGCAGCCCGGACCACGGAGCTGTAGACCACAGCTTGATAGAAGAAGGGGCTGAGAAGGGCAACCTGTTGGAGCATGTCTTAATGTTTCTTCCAGAAGGAAAGCCTCAGGAGGCTTGTGGCACAAGACTGGATGGTCCTCACAGTGGACAGGCCTTTCACCAAAGTTGGTGGGACTAACCGATACATCAACAATAGTAGTCAACACACGTCTGATCAAGTAGTTTGAGAGCGAACCAAAAAAAGCATGATCATTTACAATCTGATAGGATCATAAGCTTAAATTTAAAAACAAAAATATTAAATAGAATAGTAAGAACTACTCTCCATTGGTGTTATTGAATAGGACTGATCAAATGTTCACTGCCTGCCATTTTATTTTAGACAGTAAAAGGCACAACAGACTCAAAAGTTAATTATAAAAAGGGAGGGAAACTACATCACAGTCTTTATGTACTTATCTTCATCCACTACAGCAGCCAATTAGCCTTTTTTTAATCAGAGGATGTTAGAATGCAGACACATCAAGGAAGCTCATTTATTAATTCTATGAACAAAATTAGATCATCAGAGCTTGTCCCTAAGGTTTTGGATCAAAGCTGAATATTAATAAATAGACAACTAATTCAAAATAAAAAGTGTATATTCTATAGGAGCCACAAAAGAATAGAATCTTCTCCATCTTTGAACCTGTACAGTTTGTTCTACATGTCTGGGTCTCCTGGCCCAGAAGACATTATGAATCTTCTTGGTTATGGGAAGGATATGTTTTTCAGTGGGGCAACCAATCAACTCTTGGGCGCTTTCTCAATTTTCTCTTGCTACTCCCTTACATTATGCCTTTTCTCCGGTAAAACCAGTCTTCTCACCATTTGCTAAATACGATTGTTTTCCTGTCTCTGTCTGCCCACACCATTGTTTTCAACTAAAACCCCCTTTTCTTTGAGTTTTAACTCAAATCCTATCCATCCTTCAAAAGTCAGCTAAAAATTGCCTCACCTGGTCCAAGAACAGGAAGTGACTATATGCCATGATATAATGTGATATGAATCCTATGGTCATCTGAAAAAGTTGTCTTCAGTGTTAGGGGTAGATAAGAATCATTTGCAAAATGTTTTAAAAACATAGATTCTCAGACTTTACTCCCAAATATTATGTTACATAATTCTGGAGTAAGGTACAGAAATCTTCATTTTTTTAAAACCACCATCAGTTGATTCTGATGTACCAAATTCATGGACTAGTCGTTAAATAGATTGTATGACCCAGTTAGCTAGCAGCACTTGCTCTTCTCCTTCTCTCCTCCTCCTTCTATTTGTGTACTTGTTTATTCCACTTAATAACTCAGGCTCTAGAAGGTTAGGTACATAACTTCTATATTTATGCCCCCCCCACACACACCCACACAGGTTCTGGGACAGAACCTCAAATGGAATAAATGTAAACCCAAGTTTAGGAGGGAATGGAGAAGGGAGTGAAGAAAGAAAAGAGCATTAGGCTTTGGAGCAGATCAAAATATTGATCCAGGTGTATTGTAATTACCTACTTATCTATGGCCCCAACAAGTTTTCAATGCATTCTGACAATAAATAGAGGGCGACATAGGTGATCAGCAATAAATACCCGAATTCCATTTAAGGAACTGTTTTTGCTTAGGAAATGCCTTGAAAGCATACATCAAGGGCGTGAGGGAGACCCCAGAGACCTGAGGCCATAGTATGAAATTGACACCAGGCTAAAGAAAATCTAGTTACCATGCCCTGCCTTAAAATAGACAGACCAAGGAGATAACAAGGGAGAGAAGAGAGTGGAAAGTCAGAGTAGAGAGAGAGCAAAAGCATAGGGCCTATTTGGAAGGCAACCAGGAAGAAATCCTGTGAGGAAGCATTATCCGTGGAGTGCTGTTGTGCAGAGATCCTCTCTCCTGTCCCCGACCTTCAGTTTAAGTCCACTCCACACACAGCCTTTTTTTGAAAGTATTTCTGTGAGTGAAATCTGAGTAGTACACAATTTGAAAGTAGTACACAAGTTTTGAAAGTAGTACACAAGTTTTGAAAGTATTTCTGTGAGTGAAATCTGAGTAGTACACAATGTGAGATGACACACTGCGGGGAAAAAACAGTATAACCAGAAAAGTCAGAAAATAGAAACTGAACTAATTTTGTGGCATCAAGAACTACCTCTCCCCAGCTACTGCTCTCCCCCCTCCATCCCAATCTCTATCACAATGCCTTGCTTAATTTTTTTGTGAACTTAAGAATTTTAAATGTATCTTGTTGATTTTTAAAAATAACTTCTTTAATTTCTGCCCCATCCCCCCTACTCCACTGTAATGTAACGTAAGCTCTATAAGAGTAATTTTGTTTACCCTTCTATGTTTAACACCTAGAGAACTTCCTGGCACATAGTAGGTGCTCAATTAGAAGAAGTGACTAGGAAAATTTGACTTGCTCAAAGATCTCAGAAGAGACTGGAAGAAACAATGGATTTCAGATGGGCCAAGGTGGCTCAGCAAGGCAGAGTTCTCACCTGCCATGCTGGAGACCTGGGCTTGATTCCCCGTGCCTGCCTAGGCAAAAAAAAGAAACAATGGATTACTAAAACATAAGGGCTGTATTTCAAACTAATTTGATATTGTTCACAGAAGTCCAATGGTGACATCATTAAATATTTGCAGAAACAAATGAAAGTTTGCTAACCTTGAATTCATTTCTTTAATTCAACTATCATTTATTATGTAAATGGCAGCATGCAGCTGAAGTTACAAGTAAGATTTCCTCTTCTTCAAAATCAAAGATTCTCAGATTCCACCCTAAAGGCACCTACTGTGTGATAAGCATAGCATTCAGTAATGGCACCTACATCTGTGGATCCTACCCACCATCCACTGACTAGTCTGTGTCTTTGACAATGTCTTCTCCACTGTATATGAAAAGCAATAAGAATAACGGACTGCAATTTTCATAGAACTGTGGGGCTTTTCCTTTTTAAATTTAAGTAGTGTGCTATTTGGACACTATTTCTTCCATTCTGTTTCCATTAGATATTCTTTTTTCCACATGAAGTGATTATAATAGATGATAACATTTTGACACCTTTACTTAAAAAAATAATTACCCTTATACAGACCCCATTTTAAAAAATGCTCCTGGTCAGTGAAATCATAAAATCTTGAAATCCCTGGTCTACAGATCAATTTCAGTATCTTCTCCATTCCATAGTCCTTCTCCTTGAGACTTGAATGTGTTAAATATGGAGCAGCCATTGGTTCTTTGTATGACACTTCAACAAAATCGTCTTCAGACAGTGGCGTGAGGGAGAGTTTCACCTCCTAGGGGATGCTTTCTCCTCTAGAAGTTCACCTTCTCTGAAGTGATTCTAGACCTTAACTAAGCAGCTTACTGTGCTATCTTTTTAATTTTGTTGCCTTAAAATTATCATTTTTCTTAAAACATTGTGATAATGAATATAATATTTTAACACCCTTAGTTACCCAAATAAAATGATACACCCTATGATATAGTACAAGGACAGGAGCACAAAAGTACTGGAATTTAAGGAATTCATCTTGAATCATTTCATTTGTATTATTCCATTGAATTTATTATGCTTCTCCAGTGAATAAAAGTTTATTATTAATTCCCATGGAAGATTTCCTTGGGATAGAACAACAGTGCTATAAATGTACTCCAAAATGGATTTCCTATACAGTTGGAACCATCTCCTGAGTTATCCACACTGTCTGGTTAGAAGTTGCTGATAATTGTGGCTCTAGAACTAATTAGTTTTAATGATCATTAAGGGTATTGTCTTAATTTGTCAGAGTTGCTATAACAAATACTGCAGAATGGGTGGCTCAAACAACAAGAATTTATTGTCTCATCATTTTGGAGGCTAGAAGTCTAACATCATAAGCCATGCTTTCTCCTGGAGTATGCAGTGTTCTGGTGGTGGCTTTCCAGCAATCCTTGGTCACATGGCACTCTGTCTCCTTGTCTCCTACTTTGATTTTTACTTCCATAGCCAATTTCCTTTGCTTATAAGGACTTATGGCATATTGGGGTAAAGCCTACCTCTTTCATGTTTGGCTGTACCTTAACAAATATCATCTTCAAAGATCCTATTTACAAACGGGTTCATATCCACAGGAGCAAGGGTTAAGATGTGTGTGTGTCTTTGTGTAGGATGTGATTCAATGTACCACAGGTATCATCTACCCAACGTCATCAATCAAAAATTATTTTTGAGACTGTTCCTTTTTTGCCTTTATTATAAAAATATAAAGCCTTGGTCTCTATCTTAAGGATTAGAGGAAAATTTTTCAGTCCTTGGGGCATTAATTGTTTGCATTGTTTGCGCATGGTTGAAATTTGATGCCAGCTAATTTGCCAGTACCTTCAAAAGTGGCTGAGGAGTAAAAATATGTGGTCTCAATGATTTGACATACAACTGCGGTCCCAGTTCCTCCACCTATGAAGAAAATCATGGCTTTTTGTTAAGTTTACATCTAACACAACTTAGTTATTGCTTTGCAGAGAGCTCGGACTCTATTTTCCTTAATTTGCTTTGTATTAAATTTATTCAATTAAACCCAGGAAGAGAAATAAGGTGTTCTTCCAGTGTTTATATGAAAGCCATTTTTCTAAATGAATTCTCAGATGAATACACATAGCATTTTATCATAAATTAATAGTCTTGGCCTGAAAAAAATCATAGTGCTATATAATAATTATCCAAAGCCATAGTTTTATTTATGACCTCTTTGGCACAGTCTTCACCTCAGTAGTTGCAATGTCAAAAGCAGTGAAGAAAATAGAAAAGGAGCTGAATGTAGGTTTTCAGCTGGAACGATGGTTAATTATTTCTGTTCTACGCTATTTGTGCTGTATGGTCGGTAACATGCAAATGCTTTTCAATTAAGTTACCTTTGCGAAACTAACTTACCTCTGCAAACTTCTGCCAAGAAACTGCAATTGGGACACATAAGGTGGAATACTGAATAAATACTGTCTTATTATCAGTGAAAATATATACTTAACCCTTCATTTTTCCATTATCTTTGATTCAGAATTACCGATGTGTTTTAAGATCTTGGGGTTAAAATCATGATTACAAGTGGCTTAGAAGAAAGTACGAGAATGAATAGCTAAATGACTGCAGCTCTAATATGTTCCATGAAAGGTGTGGTTTGGACAGCTCTTCCCTAAGACTGTCAGCAGAATGTTGAGGTGGAAAGGTGATTGACCTGAGGGAAGGGTCTGGAATAAGAATGACATTTGCCAATGTGTTCTTCACAGGACACTAATCCCATAAAAAGGCCTTAAGAGATACCATAAAAGGGTTGTATCATGTGCCACTTTGAAAGTATTATGTTCCCCAGAAAAGCCATGTTTTAATTCTGATTCAATCTTGTGGGGGCAGCCATTGAAAGTATTATGTTCCCCAGAAAAGCCATGTTTTAATTCTGATTCAATCTTGTGGGGGCAGCCATTTCTATTAATCCTGATTCAATATTATAGGGTGGGAAACTTTTGATTAGATTATCTCCAGGAAGATGTGGCAGGCACAATTGTGGGTGTGACCTTTTATTAGATGGTGATGTGACACCTATTCCAGGTGGGTCTTGATTAGTTTATTAGTCTTTAAAAGGGGAAATATTTTGGAGAAACCTCAGAAACGACAGAGCCAACACAGACCAGAGCTGACAGAAACTTCAGAGCTTAGAGCTGACACAGATGCCGACAGTTGGCAGAGACATGGATGTTTAGAGGTGCTTGAAGCCTAGCAGGTGTTGCCATGAGATGCTAAGCAAACCAGTACTGGGAGAGAGCCAAGGGAAGCCAAGAGATGAAAGCCAGCCCTGGGGAAGCAAATTGAGGAACTTCCATAGGAACAGAGGCTGAAAGCAGTGGAGACCAGGAGCAAGGGACCAGTGATGCCAACATGTAACTACCCAGCTGAGAGAGGTGTTCTTGACCTATTGGCCTTCCTTGAATTAAGGCATCTTTACCAGGATGTCTAAGTTTGGACATCCTTATAGGCTTAGAACTATAAACTAATAACTATTAAATTCCCTTTTGAAAAGCCATTCCATTTCTGCTATACTATATTCTAGCAGCTTACAAACTAATACATATGGTAAGAGAATTTAGTTAATACTATATACTTTATCTCCCCACATGAAGATTTATACAATTAATGACTCTGAAATTCTTGCAAATAAAGATACATCAAAAAAAGTATTTAAATTTGTTAACCAATAACTCTGGAGATTTTCCTAAACTGAACCCTTATTTTGAGAACTAGCCTTAGAACTGGTATTGTGGAGAATGTACTATTAGAAACATAGGCTGACTGCAAAATTAGCCCTAGAATTTTTATCAGGAAAGTAAAGGGTTCAATGTTACCCCAACCAGGTCCCATTTGAGTCATTGATGTTTATCTGTGGGGGGATGTCAAGTATTTATATCCACATCAAAAGTATTTCGATGGGATAAATAAATATTTGGAAGGTCTGCAACTTGGATTAGCTGGATTTCCAGTCAGAGGAGAAAATATCCATTGATTCTCAGATTGACAGGTGAATTATTTCCATTTAACCCACATGTAGTAGCACCTTTTGCCAGATCCTTTGACATGCACAATCTCATCAAATGTTGATTATGATCCTTTAAAGATGTTAGCCTTGCAACACAGAGAGAACACAGCCTTGCAGAGATTACATCACTTCAACATTTCAGCGTTCAATAAATATTTATTGAACTCCAGTACTATATAGCAGTATGCAGAGAAGAGTTAATACAGCAGGCCTGACTGATATCTTTTGACATGATAGTTCTTACTAGGTCAGCTTTTCACTGGCATCTGGGTGCTCGAATTTTAGGACACTTCGCTCCATACCTATAACTGATAAGAATGGCTCACTGTAGCTAATCTGTTAAGGTTGAACATCTGCTTTTCTTCTGGGATTCCGGGATTTTGCTAAATGTTAGACAGAAGGTGCTCAAGTAATAAGCCCCTAGTAAAACCCTGGGCACTGAGTCTGAAATGAGCTTCCCTTGTTGGCAGCATTTCACATGTGTTGTCAAAACTCATTGCGGGGGGATTTGTGTCCTGTTAACTCCACTGGGATAGGTCCCTTGGAAGCTCAGGTTTGTTTTTCCTTGGTCTTTGCCCATTCACCTTTTCCCTTTGCTGATTGTGCTTGATATCCTTTCATGTAATAAATCATAATCATCACTTTAATATACTGAATCCCATGAGTCCTTCTAGAAATTATTGAATCGGATAGTGGTCTTGGGGACCCCAAACACATGGGAAGCAAGGAAGGCGTGTATCTGTCCTTGCAGAGCTTACTGTCCAATGGCATAAGATGATAGCCCTAAAGTTATTATCACTTACAAGCTAATGGGTGTAATGAATGAATTTTAAAAAAAGGAAAACACAGGTTTCTGTGAGGCACGTAACAGTGAAAACTGCACCTGGATTGGGGATATCTGAAAAGGCTATACTGAAACAGTGAGAATTAAGCTACATACTAAAGGATGAGTAGAGGTGACTTTGGACAAAAGGAAGAAGACAAAAATTTGGACTGAGGGAACAGCAATGGCAAAGACTCTGAGACTTGCTGAAGATGACACACCCAAGAAGCAACAGACGGTATTCAAACCTGGTTTCCAGGCACCCTGTTGAGCATTCTTTCTACGGAAATTCAAGGGCAATCCGCTCAGTACCAGTAGTATCAACATGGCTTTCAGTCCATTTTAGCCATCTCGGTCCCAGAATTTGTCATTCCATTGCTGCGTATATCAGTACGAAGTTTACTTAGGCTGAAGATGGTGATCCTGGAGTCAAAAGATCTACTTTTATGCATAACTTTTAGCCAGTAATTTCACTCCTAATTATATACCCAGCAGAAATGGCATATATATATATATAATATATGGACAGTGATGCTCATAGCAGCTAAAAACTACAAATGACACAAATGCTTATTAATAGCAATATGAATGAAAAAATCACAGAGTATTTATATAATAAAATATTATACACCAATGAATATATAGAAGCTGTTGCTAATACAGCAAGATGGATGTATATTGAAAACATAATTATAAGCAAAAGAAACGAGACACAAAAAAGAACATTTATATAAATTTAGATACATTTTTAAAACTAATGTAAAACTAATCGATGGTGATAGAATTCAGGATATTGGTTACCTTTGAGGGCATAGTGACTGAGAGTGGCATAAAGGATTTCTGGGAACTAATAATCTATTTCGTTATCTACTCATATAATGGGTATATGAATGTGCTCAGTGCTTGAAAATTTATTGAGCTGTACACTGATGGTTTGTACGCTTTCCTGTAGATAATTTTTAGCTCACTAAAAAGTTTAACAACAACAACAAAAAATCTGAGTTCTTGACCTGTTATTATCTTGCCCTGTAATTAGCAAGCATTTTTACTTTGGACAAACTATACGATCTCACCAAGCCTCAGTTTCCTCACCTATTAAATGAATGAGACTGTCTGCATGCCTTAATGAATGGTATTATTACTTGGTTGATAGACGTGATCTTAACCTGTGAGGTCATTTGGAATTCATTTCAGTTGACTCTCAATTATTCACTGCCTAATTATTTAGTACTTTGATATCCTGGACTTCAGGTCTTCTCTTCTAAGCTAACAGCTTATCCATTTAAGGACCTTCATCAGAAGATGTGCGAATAAAAGAGAAAAATAATTTGTTTAATGTGTCATTGATTTTCATTGAAAGAAGAATGGAATAAAGTATGAAAAGTTTATTCTGAGGTGTATTTTTTTAGTTGCCAATGTATTGCCATTGTGTATACTAATTTGAAGCTATAAAAACTTATTTTACTACAAAAAATAGTTGGTACAATTTAATGACTCTTTATAGACCAAGCCCTTTATATGAGTGCATGTGTAATCATGTTATTGAGTCCTCATATCAACTCTGTTAAGTAGGCTTTGTTAAAACAATTTGTAGATAAGAACACTGAGGTTCAATGAGGTATTTGTAGTGCAAGGCAATGCAAGATGTGGCTGAATCAGTTTTAGTTCCTGGAAATTTTTGCCTCCAAAGACCTGCTTTCCATCCTCACTCTTCCCTCCTGTTGGTTGTGACTTTGGAGCAGAGCTTTTTCACTTAGGCCTCATAAGTGTATCTACTATGACACTGAACATTGGCAGCAGCTTCTTTATTAAACAAGCACCATTATTAAACAAACATCAAGACCAAAGAGTCTATCTTTTGTATATGGCAAAGTCTACATGATTAAAAGAATATATGTAATCTGCTTATTGGGTTCTTCATTACATCTCAGTATTTACCCCATAGAAAATATCTGATAGAAACTATTCTGTGTGGTGAAATTACAGTTTCAAAGCATTTAAGGTTTGCAGCACTAGAAAGATGTATATGAGAATCATTGATTATAGAAGAGCTCTTGTGATTTGACTCAAGTCTTCCAGAAATACCCCTTCCCCCAACACTCCCATTTTAGAACAGAACTGTGGTAGTTTGAAGTTTATATATACCCCATAAAAGACCATGTTCTTTTAATCCATTCCTGTAGGTACAGACCTACTGTGGGTGGGACTTTTGGTTAGGTTATTTCAATTGAGATGCGAAATCCCATTCAAGGTGAGTCTTAATTCTTTTACTGAGGTCCTGCCTGACAGGATCAAGGACAGAAAAAGCAGAGAGAGTTTAGAGAGAAAAAGCCCCTAGGGGAGCTGGGGGAGAGCCACTGAAGTCAGAAGCTGAAATCAAGGAAATCCAAGAGAAAAGGACCATTAAACACTGGCCATGTGCCTTCCATTTTGACAGAGGTGTCCCAGATGCCCAGAGCCTTTCTTCAGATCCTATTGATGCCTTGAGTTGGACATTTTCACTGCCTAAGAACTGTAAATTGTAAGTTAACAAATCCCCATTGTAAAAGCCAACCCATTTCTGATATATTGCATTCTGGCAGTTTTAGCAAATCGAAATAATAACACAATTTCCCACCTCTAGACTCTGGATCTTTGTCCTGGATTACAAAAGTCTTTTATACAAAACTTCTCTGAACAAAGAAAACAAATGTGATCTTTGTTGCTGAGAAAAGAATGCATAATTTAAAATGTAGAGGAGCAGGGGGTGATGGCAGGTTGGGGTAGGAGGCTGAAATAATTCTTAGGAAGGTCAGAAAATATTATCTGGCAGGTTAGAGTGGGTAAAGGCAGTGCTTAGGTTAAGACTGGAAAGCAAAGCCGAGACCTTTTCAGTCCTCCCTGAGAGAAAGAGGGCATTGGTTGACAGGATCTGTGCACGAGGTGATCAAAAGAGAGGAGACACATTCAGCTTTCTGATTCTGTATTATGGGTCCGGTCAGCATATGCAAGACCTTGCTGTCATCCATTTTATGAAGGAGAGACTGATGCAAAAGACCATAATACATGGGGTGCTACCCTGAGAAGTGCTCTAAATAGAGCCTTGGCAGCTTCCTAAGAAAGGTGGTACGGTTGAGGACAGGCAAGGTGGGGTAGGAGCTGGGGTTGAGAGGTGGAGCCCAAGTGAGGGGAACAGGAAAAATTCCATGTATGAGAAGTTTCTAGGAACTATACAAGTCTCAACTTATCTAAGAGCAAGTTTAACTACTTGGTATGTCTAGCTTTGTGTCTCTTTTCCTCTCCATTCTGCTATCACTTCCCAAGAGTCTTTTGCCTCATCTGTAAAACAGAGGCATAGAAATGGCTAATCTCCAAGGTCCTTCCCAGCGCTGACAGCCTCTGACTAATCTTCGTGCTTGAATGCAGTGCTTTACAGTGTATGTAATACCACCTTGCCTATGGGGAGAAAACTAGGCTGCAGCTTAGAATTATGAATTTGACCCTTGAAATTTAAACTTTTGATTGTATTTTTACTCTTTTCCTAACGGAGTTGTCCAAGTCAGTTTAGTATTTGGAAACTGAATGTAGTTCTTAAAGCGAATTGGTGAAAATGACGATTATCCATCATTCAACACTGAGGTCTGTCTCAAGGGCTGGCTAGAGGGCATTTGGCTATTTGAGATGGAAGGAACGAAACAGGAGAGGAAGTTATTATGCCAAGAGCAGTGCCCACTAGAAATCTTGGATGCCAATTGAGCTCAATAAGATTTGGAACTACTTGGTGTTTGAAATAATTCACTGTTGCCTAAGGTATAAAAAAATATCTTTCCAATTTTCTTCTTGAAATATCATCAGCTCTCCAAGACACTTTTAAAAAATAGGAGTATTTCGATGTATTGTATTTTAAAAAGGGTAAGCAAGATTCAGCTTAATTGCCTAAAGCTTTGTGACTTTGCAGTCAATTTGAGAAACGATTTGAGATATTTGTTATGCTTCTAACACAGCGGGATTTACCCATCTCTCCTTTTGCAAGTACAATACAATCCTGTATATTTTGATAAAGAGCCAATAAATTAGCCCCTAGGAATGAGGCAAACCATATCTATATTTCTAAATGCTCTTGGCAAAGAGAGCTTGTTTTATTTTGGAGCCATAAATTGAACCCAGCAACAGCTCCAAAATTCATCTTTTGGGCAACGTTGAGAGAGTCCTTAGTTCAGACTGGTTTAGAGGGAATCCCTGAAGGCTTTATGAATCATGTAGGATTTACATAGAGACTGGATGGATATTTCCAGATTTTGCTTAATAGATGATATCAACACGAAGAACTCTGACTTATGATTATGGGAAGAGCTCTTTTATTATTTATTTATTTCATCAGCTTATGTTGTCAAGAGAAACCCCATGTATATCTGAGACAGACTTCACATTAGGTGCATAATGCAAGTGAATCTATTTATTTTGCTTTTAAATGATCAGATGTGAAAGTTAATTGAGACTGCTCTGGTAGTTCCTGATATATCCTATTTTCTTAGTTCAAGATCCACACAGGATCTTTTGAAGCAAGAGTAAGCAGAAGAAGAAATTGAACTATGATTGATTCATAACAATGGCCTCAGCTATGGAGATAGGGTGGCCTTTCAGATTTGTCCCGCAATGAAACAAGAGAGCCCGGTCTTTATACCCTCTTTCCCCCAAATTGACCAGTCACTGGATGAGGGCAGTTGGGAGAGTGGATATATATTCTTGAGTAAGGCAAGAATTATTAGCTAAGAGCAATTCTTGGTAAGCAAGTCAACTTTGAGAGGCACTAGGTAACAGTCCTAACAGGTGGTGGTGGGAGAGTGCTTCAGTCTTAAAAGAAGAATATTGCCTCCTTTTAAAGGTAGCTTCTGCCTCCCTTTGTGCATCTCAGATAAAAAGTTCACCCCATTGGGAACAGCTCCTCCAGAACCTCTAAGGAAATTTAAGAATTACTGGGATGAATTCCAACCCTGCTTTTCAGGGACTCAACTGATACTCGTCACTTCTCACCTCCCCCAGCACACCTTTGGCTGGTACCTTTGCTGGTCTAAATGACTTATTTGGTTAAGTGATCCAGACTCTCATCCATGAAGTGTCTGGGCTTCTGGTCATCAAATCTTTTCAGGTTGTAGCTTCCATGATTATCAATTGACCATCGGGGTAATACCAAGAGATATTCCAGTGTATTATTTGGTTGTCAAATGTATTTTTCCCTGCCTCCATGCATGGCTTTTTGTCCCAGAAGGAGCCCTAGCTCCTGATTATCAGGGGCAGTTACTCTTGCCAGAATGATGACTCCTTTCCTGGCTTGCTGGTCTCTTGTAATGACCAGACAGCACCCATAACTTGAAGTTTAATGGAACTCTTTCTGTGTCCTCTGCTGGACACCTTGTCCCTCTAAAAATCATAACCTCTAAACCAAAGAGCCTAGAGTTGCAGGGATGAGAAGCACAAAATTTTCAGGTGGGTCTCTCTGATACTTTTTCCCTATTGGTAACACAGCACCATATAAAGATCATTGATTTAAGGTGCATTCCATCCTTGCAGAGTATCATTTCAAGCTGGTACCTCATAAATTCTGTCAAAAGATCATCTGTAGCTCCATCCAGTGGTCAGCTTCTAGGTGTATATGTATAATAGGACCAGTGGATCCCATGGTCACATGCCCACTGCTACACTTCCTTTGCCACAAAGCTGGTTGCTTGGTGCAATGCAATATTATATAGGATCCTATATGATAGTAGTACTGCCTGAGACCATAAGAGCAGGAAAGACAATCTCATACCCAAAGTGTGAATCAATTCCAGGTGAGAAGACTCACAGTACCTTCCTGGGTAGAATGAATTTAATATATATCACTGTATATCAATGGCAAGTAGCTTTCTTTAAAGCCTGGTATTATATTGGGTACTCAGTATTGGTTTCTTGTTGGCAGGTTGGGCAGTCAGTAATAGCTAGATAAGGCTTGGTGAATATGAGCTCGTGCTGTTGGTCCTTTCCATAGTTTTCATCTCTGTCACCAAAGCTACTCTGTTCAGGTGTCCATTGCATCAGTACTAGGATGGCCAGTAGCAGAGTCTGGCTATATCAACTGGCCGAGTGACTATTTACTTTGCTTCCAGGGCTGCTTCCATGCAGAGTGCACTAGTAGGTATAATCATGCAATAAAAGTCCTTCATGCTACAAGCCCACTCCTATAAGTCCATCCACAAGCCTCTTTCCCAGACTGCTTTGTCTCCAATCTTCTAATCTCCCTCCTACATCCTAACCAGCCAGTCAAGTCATTTGCCACTGCTCCTGAGTCTTATATATTCTTATGGTGGGCCATTTTTCCTTCCATACAAAGTGTATGACCAGGTGCACTACCCAAAGATTTGCTTATTTGGAGGATTCCCTTACTCTATTTTATGGGCACCTCTGAATGGATCTGTAGTGCAACAGTAGTTTATTTTTATCTTGCACACATATATTGAACTGACTCATCCATGAACCCCAATCTCAACCTTTAGGCAACTCTGACAGCTGGTCACAAGGAATCCTTCATATGGCTATATATATATGTGAGCTGATGGAAAAAAGCATGGGTACAGCAGTGGTGGATTAGGGAGTTTACCTCCTTGTGATGCTGACTTGTGCTCTCTGGCTTTGCTCATCCCCAATTCAGGATGTACTGCTTCTGTATTGTAATTGTTTTCTGCTGGACCTGCTTGACATTTTGAATTTGTGGCTCTAACAGTACCCACTCTGGCCACATTGTCACAGACTGAGGCTATAAGGTATCTTGGGACCCCAAGAATCAGGAACTTGCTCATTTTTGTCAAGCAAGACAATCAAGATTCTTGACTTCTGACATCTTTAAAGAGGCCAATCAGTAAGAGAGTTTGGAAGAGACCCAGTATACACAGAAACACATCATTTTTAAAATGTGAAAGAAAAAAACAAAAAAGCAGAGGAAAGAAGCAATTTAGAGTATCCAGAGTATGACTGCTTCCCATTGAAAGCAGAGGGGCAATTCAAATGAACTCCCCCCAAACAAAGCTAATGAACTCATTTTGGGTTATCACATGAGATTTTTTTATTAGTGGTTGTTGTGTAGTTTTTCTCTCTCTCTCTCATCATCATCATATCAAGAAAGTTTAAAGATCAGGAGTCAAAGAAAAGAGAGACAGCAATGATAACTGGTGTTGCAAAAGACTGTAATTTGCTAGCCACAACTTTCTACAGGTAGAGTCATGCTTTTTATTTAACGAGAGTCTTAGGAAATAAAACATGATCTCTAAGGTTCTTGGTCAGGCTGCTGATTTCCATCCTCATGTTCATATCCTGGAAACACACAGAAAACTGGTCATTGGTCTGATTTACCATAATCTTGGAAGACAAGAGCCCTGGCATGTAACTTTTGGACCTCCCCAAACTAAGCTGGTTTGATTGATAGAGAAATTAAAATAGTGGGTCTCAGACCTCAGCAAATACATGAATCGCTTAGGAGTATATTCAATTCCCCTGAGCCAGCTCCAGATGTTCTGATTCAGTAAATGTAATTTTGGCATTTTCAGCCAAAAAAAATTAAAAAGCACTTCTGGTGGCTCTCATAGAGATGCTCCAGGTACCCCACCGTTTGAAACCTGAATCAGTGGCCTGATTGAGGAGGTACTGACCTACCACAGTTCCAGAGCTTAGGGAGTCCTGGCCATGCAGAAGATGTCAGTGGTAATAACTCTTGGTGAAGTGCATTCTGTGGTTTATTATAGTTACTCACATGTCTTTTTTGGACAGCTTGAAGTTTTTCTCATTCAATTGACCTAAGTAAAATGTAAATCCAATTGAATTTCCATTTCTCCTTTTACTGAATGAGAGAAATCAGCCACACAGACGATTTACAGAAGACATTCAGAATGATTCAGATAGTACTTAGACAGTTAGATTGGAACTTTGGCTTCTTATTTACGCAAGCTGACAATTCTAAAGGCATTGCGCCACTCCATAGCTTAGTGCCAAGTAACTAACCACGAAATATGGCCAGGATTTCAAAGCAACTTTGGAGAAATGAAATCTGAGCAATACAGTTATCTAATCCTTTTAGTCACTTTTAATTGACAGAGCTGCTTCCATCCAAATGTTTGAATGAAACATACATTAATAGAGATCATGTAAAGTATGATATATTGCCTTTATTTCTGAGGATTCCATTAAACAAACTTCCCTTCCCCTTTCTCTCCTTCAAAGTTTATTTTTTTGAAAACACTACAGTAGAACCACAAAATTTACTCTTTGATCATATATTCATTTGCCCTGGTATATATACCGAATAAGGCAATTCATTGAAAGCACTTTGAAAATGTAAAGATGGTCTTTATAACAAGAGGATGACTAAGCAATTTCCCCCTACTGGAACATAAGGGTCTATCTTCTACTACATTTGTTGTTTTCATGCTCCCAGTAAAGGGTGAGGCAAACTGTAGGCACTTGTTGATTTAACAATATTTTATTACCCTCTGTAAGTCCATTCTTATTTTTCCTATTCCCTCTCATTAATAGCTTATAAAATCAATTCCTATAAACATCATCAGTTTTAAAACCTCTGATAAGGACTCTTAGAAAATTGCATGCTTCTAGATCAGGGATGTGTGACATCTGGCATATTTTCCTTTTATTTTTTTCCCTAAGGCAAATATTATAACTGGTCTTGGGAGTTTTTTTTTTCTGGCAAGTTCAGTTGTGACTCAGAATCCTTTTTAACACATTCTCCAGGATTTCCTACCAGCCAATCAGAGTTCCCTACTGATCAGTCACAACTCAGGATGATATCTTTATCATCTCTCCTAGATACTAATTCTAAATTGTAGGTCCATTTGGATTTCTGGGAAAGTAACTAGTTATGGCACTATGAAACTGGGTCCTAGTCCTGACACTGCACTAAACAGGCTGCATGATTCTGGGCAAGTAATACATAGGTTTGAATCTCCATTTTCTCATCTGCAATGCAGGTTATCTGAACCAGATGCTTATAAGGTACCTATAATCAGTCGTGAGATTTTGGGATTCTGTGAATGGAAACCAGCCTATCACAACCTGTCAGGCTCTCAGCAGTAATGAGAATCTAATAAAATATGTTTCTCTTCCAGTCTTCCACTAGAAAAAGACCATTTATGCTTGGCATTGCTGGTAGGTATCTGTTGTGAGCTTGTGTTTGCAAATTCTTGAGATTTCTTTAATTTTTATAGTCCTCCATGAGAGAGTAGTTGCACTGGTTATAACTGAGGCCACAAAGCCTTGGCAGTACAGGGTGTTTGGAGGGATCTATAGCATGATTCATTTTTGCTACAAGCATTTTGTGAGTCCCTCTAAAATGGCACTTTGAGACAGTAAATTTATCTATTTCTTAACTTTACTATAACAGCCATGCTTCTGCTCTAAAGTGTTAGCTCCCATTTTGAGAGACTTTCAACAATGAAGTGATAAGTCTGAATCAGAAAGCTCTTAATAGGAATCCAATCAGCGAAGGAGGTTATGGTTTGCACAATCCCAGAATGCGAGCCTCCCCACTCTGTCCTGATTTAGCCCTGAGTTCCAGAATGAGCTCAATAGTCCCAGTAGGACCAGAGCCCCAAAGTCACCTATGCCTTCTGGTGGTTTTATCACCACCCCAAAGGGACCTACAATTATTATAGGCTCATGTGCAATTAACGGTAGAGCAAAAGAATGATATTCTCTGTGAGAAAAAGACAAATGGAATAAAACATGGCTGAAAATAGTTTGTGCCATGAAGATACATTCCAAGTGACCGTATAGAAAGAAATGAGAATATTCAGAACTCTCCTCTAACTTCTTGACTAAAATGCAATCGATCGCACATACTGTTTGTCATCCATGATCACTGCTCTCTTGGATACTCAAGAAGCCAGGCTCATCAGAAGGAGCCTTTAGTGCACATTGTCTCTCTGTTGTCACTTGCGTGTGCTGGCATCCCCCCACCACCACCACCACCATGCACACCTCTATGACAGCATAAAGATTTTGAGGGTTGAGACTTGGTCCAGTTTTTTCCTATGGCTATCCAAAATGTTGATTTTTATTGAGATTTTTTCCAACCTTAGGGGAAAAAAGGGCAATCCATGATTTATTCTGAGGTCAACACATACTCATTGTGACAGAGATCTTTTTACGAATTTGCATATTTTACTGAGTCATGCCTGCAATGCTGTTTGTGGATATGAAGTCTACTTCATTTGTAGTTTTACTGGGGATTCACTTAATCATGTATTAATTATGTCACAGTCTTATCAAGTAACTCAGACCTCACAATACCTGAAATAGGTGTGGCATCTGAGAATTTACAAAGTAGCCTCCTACATGTGATGGAGTGTTAAGATCTAACACTACAAGGAAATTAGAGGGAGATGTAACAACAAGCAGAAAATGTATTAAATCTGTTTAGTGCCACAACCTCTAACTTTCTGGGTCAAAATCAGGGATGAAGGAAGCAACTAATGCAGTCCAGTGGCTGCACAAAGGCTGTCTTTTTGTCCCCCCAAATTGCTTTCAAATACATCTGCTATATTCTGCCTTTTCCATGTAAACTAGGTTTTAAGTTCCCTGCCTCCTCCCATTCCTTATGGTATTATAAATTTTAAACTCCCTGAGATCTTCAAAAAAAAAAAAAAAACACTCACATGAAGTATGACTTCATGGATGCATGGATGAAGGAGTTATATGCCCCACAGATGCTACCCCTCTGACTTCATTTGTTAATGAACATAAGTTGTAGTTTGTCTCATTGACAGGAGATTATGACGCCAGGAGAAAACAGCAGATCCAAAAATATCTATGAATGTCTTCTTCTTTGGTTCAAGGTGGACTGGGTCAAAGCTTTCCCCAATGATGTCCACAAAATGGACATGGAGAAAAAAATCACTGGTAGATAGAATAATGCCTAGATTGTAGTAACTCTTGGCCAATATTTATGGTTGAATATAAATTAAACATCTTTGAATGGAAAGCAATATAAGCTCTATATTATCTTGAAAGCCAAAGAGGACACAGTCAGGAGGACTGTTTCAAATCACCATCCCAAATCATATAGGGTACCCCAAGGGTCTCGAGATCTCCTGCTGTGCCAGGATAGCCATTTTCATGATGGAAATGAATGAGGGACTCTGGAAGACGAGGGTTTCTACACGTGGTCAGTGTGTGACTCCAGAAAGGCCAGTGTACCTGTGCAAAATCAGCTCTGGACACAATATGGGGGAAGAGATTGTCATAGCTTCAATGACAATATTCCTCATCCCTTCTTGAAGCATAGGGTGGAGACTGTGCAGGGGAGAAGCACCTCAGGTCTGCTCCCCACAGGCCTGTTATCTCTGTACAGCCTTGGAGAGAGGAGGGCATGGAAGATGCCCCTGGCTTGGTAGGTTTATGGTAGGGTGCCTACCCTGGAGCTGCTCCCTGAAGCTGCGCTGATGCCTCGCCTGCTGCAGGTTCAGTGAGCACTCAGTGATGGCAGCCAATGCTGATGAGTATAAATGATTATAGTGCATGGCCTTAGAAAATAGAATGGGATGAGCAAACAGAAGTGCAGGTGTCTGAGCTGTTAGACTAATTCAATCCTAACTGCTGCCTCATCTGATTTGGAAAAGGAGCCAAGAAAAGTTATGGGGAAGCTAGAACCTGAATATCAATGTTGATCTGGCCTGCTCTTTTCTAGGAGGGGCAACATGCAGCTGAAGAACATTCCTCCATTATAAATGAGCCATGGGCATAATAACACCTAACATTTATTTACCACTTTACAAACACATGTTATGGTCACAAAAACCTAGCAGGTTAGGTAATGGTCCACATTTCACCATTCAGGCCCTCATGCTCAGATCAGCCTGTGGTCACCCCATTTATCATGGCTTCTACTCACTGTAAGTGATTTTTGGTATATACTTAAGTTTTTTATTCAGAGATCACATTCAAGCTTTCTTCTCCCTTGGTTTGATGGTTTGTCATATTCCAAAATGAAAACAGGAATACCTTACCATCCCTAACTCTTGAAATTTCCTTGGAAGAATACTGAACCCAAATTAACTAAAATCTGAGGGAACTATGGTTGTTACCTTAGGGCTAGAAAGAATATGTTTATCTTTCAAGAAAACGTCTCAAAAGACTAAATACCATTTATGTCAGAAAGGTACCAACAATCAAATTTGGAGTGTATGGTAGATACATTAAAAACATGTCAATTAAACATTTCTTTGTTCATTCTTCCTCATCATCTGAATAAATGTTGACTAAAGTCCTTGGCTTTTGCTTCCTACACTAAACAGACTTGCAACCTTCATTAATAAGGATTAAAGAATGTAAAACAGCACAATCTAAGTGTTTTATAGTCATGAACAAAGATGAATTCTTTATAGGTTTTCTCTTAGGAGGAATGGAACTTGCTTCTTAGACAGAAAAAGTCAGGAACAAATTTGGGAACACAATTGTAGGGATTAATGCAGTTAATAAAGGAATGGGTTTCTGTCCTTTCCACTAATTCTTGTCTAGTATCTGCTCCTGAAGCTTCCAATTGTCACTCATTCTGCCCTGAACTGGGCCGGCCATTGCCCGTGGGGGTGGAACCAAGTCACCCTTGCATAAGAAAGTGGTCTCAGAAATGGTCACATCTCTGGTCTCACCATGATTTTCAGCCCAATGTCTTATTCGCATTAGGCCTATCTGCTGAGATTTTCATTTCATGCATAATTGTATATGGTGCTCTCTGGCCCCACCACAGAGTTCCATTGTATGCCTACATATCAGATGAGCTGGAAAATCAGACCAGACACACTGAAGAGCTCATATCTAGTACCTGGGCTTTCAGAAAGCGTGAAAGGGCTTGTTCTGTTTTTTTTTTTTCTGCTGTGGGATTTCTGGCTATCGTGCCCCATTCACTACTTTTTTTCTGTTTTGAACATAGGAAAAGGAGATGTCATTTTATCTGGCAAAGTCTGTAATACTGAAAAGTTGTCAAAGAGCACAGAGCCACTTAACAATGACTCAATAGTTATTATTAAAGCACCTGATCATCTTATCTGACTATGTGGTTGAGAATAAGGATGCTCTATTCCTCGAACACAATGGTCACCATCAGAAGATAATGTCTAACACTAAAAACAGATATAAAGCTCTCCCAATGTGCAAAACACATCTCTTGATTTTTCCTTCTGATTTTTCATGCAGCTCCAAAGTCATTTTGAAACCAAGATAGGTGGCCAAAATTTAGAAAACAATCATAAATGATGGCCTATGAGAAAAACCAGAAGACTTTTTGAGAGGTACGGAAAATAAAACAATTCCAGTAATAGTCCTTGAAAGATCAGAGCACAGTAATTATGTGTAAAATGAATGGGACTCAAGCAGGAAGACTCTGGTACTGTGGTCACTTACTTAAAAATAGATAACTTTGTATCCATCCTTGGTAGGCTGAATAATGGTCCCCCAGGATATACCCACATCCTCATAATTAGAAACTGAATGTTACCTTATAAGGCAAGAAAAGGAATTTTGCAGTTGTGATTAATCCAAAGATTTTGAGATGGGGATTTTATCCTGGATTATTAGGAAGGCCCCTAAATGCAATCATATATATTCTTCTAAGAGGAGGACAGAAGGAAATTAGGCCAGATAATAGGAGGACCCATTGTGACCTTGGAGCCAGAGTAAAGGGGCCAGTAGTCAATGAGTGCCAGCAGCCAGAGACCATGAACAGATGCTTCCCTGGAGCTTCTGAGGGAACATAGCCCTGCAATCCCTTAATGCCATCTCAGGGATATTGATTTTGGACCTCTGGCCTCCAGAATGCAACAGAATAAATTTCTGTTGTTTTAAACCACCAAGTTTGGGGTGATTTGTTAGAGAAGTTGCAGGAAACTTATATATCATCCATGCAGCAGCCAACACATGTATTGCCAATTCATGCCCGGCAGGCATTTATGTCAACTGATGACACTCCATTGAGAAAACCTGTAAGTCACTACTTAAGTAATTTCAGAATGCTTTTCTATCCCTTGGACTCACGATTCCTTCTAATTCTCATATAAAAGAAGGAAAGTGCTCACTCCATTTAGCAGATGTGGCTGCTGACATGAAAGTCTTCACCAGCTGCATAGCAGAAGAGAGAAAAGAAGACTTCTGGATCCTGATTCTGTAGGAAGGTCAAGTTAGACAATGTCAGACAGATGCTTGATTTCTGAGAAAAGATAAAATATGTTCTCCAAGATGTTGTACTAAGGATCAGGAGAGCTGAATCCTAATGCTGATTTCCAATGATCTGTGTCTTCATGAGCAAATGGCTTAGTTTCTCTACGTTTTAGTTTTCTCATCTGTCAAGCAAGAAAGTCAATTAGATATACTCACTGATTTCATGAAGCCTTCATACTTTATGGCTTTATCCAGACCAGAGTTGAAATTGCAATTTGTGGCAAACTCAGCTTTATGGACAGTTAGGGTCTGCAGTCACTTAGATGAGGACCAGACATCTCACTGTCCTAACACGGATACTTGGAATCTTACCTATGGGGTGTGTGTGTGTGTGTTGAATACTCCTCTATCCCACTTAAAAACTTCTGCATGAAATAACACACTAGAATAAATAAATTTATCAACCTTCATATCAGCTCTTTTAATTCAGTTGTCACATATATTACACCTTAACTATTAGCTGACAAGTCTGTCTACCCTACTAAATTACAATCTTTTTAAAAGAAGAGACTGGACATTTATTCAGCACTGGGCCTCCATGACGCTGCACTCAAGTGTCTGGTACAAAATTGGTGCTCAATAAATATTTGTTGGATAATTATGTAAATGGCTGGATGGCCTTTCCCTCAACAGGATATCAAAAGAGCAGTGTATAGTAGAATGGGAGACAAGGTCCCAGGAAGAGAGATATAAAAATCCCCCCAAAAACCATTATTTAGATTTCCTACCTGTAATGGACAGTATAGCTCACAATCACCTATCCTAGGGTTTTTCTCATAGCGCTTCATCTTCATCATGTTTTCTTTTGGGGGGGAAACTAGGAGTTCTTTATCAGAAGTTCGGTTTCTTTTTAAAACAATCTTTATCTCTCTAAATCACCATTAAATTGTTAATTGAACTAAAAGAGATTTAATTTGTAACTGGGACTTGAAGTGGTAATTAGAAATAACTACTCTACTGCATTTGAATTTTTTTCTTATTATTAGCATGCCTATTGATTCTTTAAAAATTTCACCTCTTATAAATCACTCTGGTCAGCTGAATTTCAGTAGATGAAATTCAGGTGTTTTTCCATTGAAAAATGACAGTGAAGAAAATTGCCAAGAAATGAGACATTAAGTGAAGAAATGAATATTTGGCTGGGTCATTTTTCATTATTTTTGTTCCTATATAAAAGAGTTAATCCAACTTGTAAGGGAAAAAAAATGCGGTGAATTATGCCTCACTCTCCCTGCAGTTTATAAACACTTTGTTATTAAGGAAAGGGTGGAGCTTGAGTCAGTAAGTTATTCTCTAATATTCAATGAGTTAAAAAAAAAAAGCCATCAGAGGGTCCTCAATTTATATCATCTTTAAGAGAAGTCATTGATACTGAATTAACAACAGTGCATGTAGAAAAAACCCATTTGTTTATTTTGAATCCTTTCCACTGCTGTGGACCAGGAGATTTAAGATGTTTTCTTTTTAGGTTGACTTCAGAGCTGTTATCAAGGGACATAGAGTAGTTTCCCACATCCTTTGTCCTTCTCAGGCAAAATATTCAAGGCTAAACCACACAGATGTTCTTTTTAATTACACTCTGTTACATTATTATCTATAAAATATATACTCAAATGAGTTACAATTACTCAGTTCAGTTATACAATTAGCTGGATATACTTTAATAAGCCAAATTTCTTTTCTTCCAAAGCAATTTTATATCTCTATTTCCTTGGGAAAGCTATGCCCTTGCTAACAGGACAATGGACACAAACAGGATGAAATTTCAATTACTCTTTCCTTTTCAGCCAGTGGACCCCTTTTCTTGTTATTAGATGTATTTAATCAATTGTCTTTGTCATAACTTCCTGGAGGCATAAGCCTCTAGTCCCTTCCTTCCTCTTCCTGAATCCCTTTCATCACTTATCTGCTTTTCACCATCTAAACACTTTCTAAATCTTTTATTGTCTGTTTCTTAGGCTAAGAAGTGTCTGGCTCCAACAGTCAGGTGCTAATGTATGTCTCCTGTTAGTCAGGCGCCGGCTCATAAAATGCTTACTCCCTGATATTCACATTTTCATACCATATCATAAGATATGAAGGGCAAAATAAAAACAATTTCAGAACATTTATTTGGGCTTGGTGAAAGTCAATCAGCTTTAGAAGGATATTTGAATAGAGTTTAATTCAGAATTGAATCTAGATACAGCTCTTGAATTCTCTTATCCAAGTCATCATTTTTTAATGTATCTCAAAAAGGGTTAAGAGATATTAGACAAAGCTCCCTGGGAAATTCAGACCTCTGAAAATGGTTATAACATAATCAGTTATAATCACAGGACAATTTATGACATTGTCATTCAACCCACCCGAGATTTTAAAACAAAACCTAACAAAAATAAACCAACTAACCACAACCCCAGAAAAATCTCCCAAATGCTCTTTCTCTCAAGTCTTGGTTTCTTCTTGGGATATGTATTAGGTTTTTTGTGGTTGCAAATTACTACAAATCTGATGGCTTAACACAGGAGAAATTTAATCTCTTACAGTTCTGGATACCAACAGTCTGAAATCGGGGTGTCAGCAGGACCACACTCCCCCCAAAGGCTCCAGAAGAGAATCCTTCCTTGCCTCTTCCAGATTCTGGTGTCTCCTGGCATTCCTTCCTGTGGCTGCCTCACTCCAATCTCTGACTCCATCATCACATGGCTGTCTCCTCTCTGTCTATGTCTTTTCTTCTGTCTCTTATAAGGATAATTGCTGTTGGATTTAGGGCCTACTTGGATTATCCAGGATGAGTTTATCTCAAGATGCTTTACTTAATATCTACAAAGGTCCTTTTTTTCCAGGTGCTAGGGGTCAGGACATTAGGCATATCATTTTGGGAGCCATCATTCAACCCACTACAGGGTGGAAAATGTCATCATGGTGTTAACAAGGACACGCTCTCCCTGGAAGAAAACCAGAGGAAACAGAGATGGAAAAATATAGTGGCTTAGTTGTGGGAATTCTGAATTCTCCAGGACTTCTCATTTGCATTTCTGCTCACTTACTACTCCATAGTATCCTTCGTCTCTTACCTGGAGAGTAGGGGAGAATTGATAACTACATCAATGTTGTTTTCCTGACTTTAATCTTAAAGTGACCCCCGGGCTCTGGGTTACTCAACAATTCATACCACCTTGGGTTTGTCCTGGGATAGTACAACAGGACTAGAGTAAATGCCACCTATTCAACAGAACAAGATAAAAATGGAATAAAGAAGAGGAGAGTGAATCGGGAGTGGGGGGTTGGGGGGGTGCTGGAGAGGAGCAGGTGGAGTCAGGCCAGCAGGATGGAAATTTGATACCTTCACAGATGGTGCCTGTATTTGGCTCAAAATGAGGATACTTGCTCCTCTAGGGAAAACCAAGAGTGAGCCAAATCATTTGGTCTCCCTTAAATTCCTTCTGTTCCTTTCATATTTGAGGTGCTTACCTGGCCTTGGAGCTGAATTCCTCAGGTGTCCTAACTTCCTGTCTAGTAGTTAACAAAGTTGCCTCCCTTGAGCAGATCAGCAGTCTGAAAACCGTAAGCACAGTTAAAACAAAATCAGAACAGACTTAATTGAACAAAACAGTGAGGTGTGAGTCAATTTAATATCCAGGTTGACTCCAATTCACCCAACAAAAATAACAATAATTTATTTTGTCATACTCATTTACCTTCAAAGAGATTTTGTTTATGCTGATCACCAAGGCTGCATGGTGAAGGCAAAAGCCCAGGACTTGCAGTCACAAGTCCTGGGTTTCTTATTTTGAATTTTCTATAAACAAGCTTTGTGACCATAAGCAAATCACTTCATATCTCTTTTTCATGCCTTTTCTAGCTGTTTTTAATCTGTAAAAGATGGATCATAATGCTTGTCTTACTCTAACTGGTATCACCCATTTTACCTACAACTCATATCACTGAATATACAAACTAACTAAAAAAAAGATGTGCCATAGAAAGTCATCCTGTTCTAACCCTCTTTTCTACACCTTTATTTCCAGGGGTCAAGTCACAGAGCATTTTGGAATTTAATCTGATACGATAACATTTCTGAAAAGGTGTCTGATTTAAGAAGAAGCAGTCTAAATTTAAAAAGACAAATAAGTGGTATTGCTTTCTCTCAAGCATCTCTTTCCTTTGGGAGTGGAATAAATCACCCAGGACCCCTAACAACTCCTGGCTATAAGAGTTTATATGTGGGGAATGGGAGAACCGTACAGGAAATAAAGATAGTGACTGTGAATCTAGCTGTTTACATGGTCAGTTCCTCCGCTGGGGTCAAATGGTGGCGGCAACTTCTAACATAAGCTTCTGGGATCAGCGCCTGATCCTGGAAAGAGCTGTTTGACTAGCCATTGTTCATTTAT
Organism: Myrmecophaga tridactyla; assembly: GCA_004026745.1. Classification (NCBI taxonomy): domain Eukaryota; kingdom Metazoa; phylum Chordata; class Mammalia; order Pilosa; family Myrmecophagidae; genus Myrmecophaga; species Myrmecophaga tridactyla. The sequence continues at coordinate 26,113 of PVIY010014206.1, read as the reverse complement.
GTTACTCTCCTCTTTCACTGGAGAGACTGAGAAATATGTATGTTCTTTCTCTTTTGTATGCAGCAGCTTTGCCAAAAGAAACACTTGACTGTCCTCAATTTCTAAAAGGCTAAGCAAAAGTTAAAGTAGAAAGCTTGATGGATGAAAGCTCACAAAAGACAGGCTTGGCATAGCTCTGATTTCCTTTCTCCATTGAAAAATACAAATATGTATATCTGATCCCACGTGGTTAAATTTCTGAGTACCCACTCAGCAGTCTCTTTGCTACCTAGCCAAGGGTTAGGTATGATTTGTTAAATTATTGGTTCACAAATAACACGTTTTCTGGGTCCAACAACTCCTCAAAATGTGATCTTTTTTTTTATATTAAGGAAGTTTAAGTTAACTAGGACTGGGTTAGAATTTGAATCTAGCTTTCTGTCAAACTGACAAAGGCAGTAAGTTTTTACCTCTCCACCCCGAGGAAATAGTTGTGATTCACATCCCCAGCACTTATTTTAGCCTGAAAGGGCTTGAAGTGATTTAGAAGTGAAAGAAGTAGTACCTCATTTCCGATTGCATTCAGGAATTTTCTTCTCACTCACAGATTGTGAAAGTCCTGCCACTACTGCCGTTCTGACACTCCTGGGCAACATATGGGTTCACTCAGCTCTCACAGACGGAGCTCCTTCTGCATTTGTTGAATGTTAAGTGGAAATTCGTCATGGAGACTCTCGGAAAGTAAGCCAGGAAAATATCAAGCAGGAAAATGTTGTTGTCTGATAAAGTTAAGCAATTTACAAAGAGTGTAAACGTGCATTTTTAGGAACTCCAGGATCTTAAAGAAGTTTTTTAACACCTTTATTCAACACTTACACAGCAATTACTGTGAACTGACTCTGCTAGTGCTTTATAATCATTGAGCCATTCAATGTTCATAAGAACCCTAAGAGGTACATATTATAATTATCTTTATTTTACAGGTGATGAAATTGAGGCACAAGGAGGCTAAGTGATTTTTGTCCAAAGTCACAAATCTAATTAATGGCAAACCCAGGGTTCAAATCCAGATGGTCTTCTCCAGAATCCTTGCTCTTAAGCACTGTGCTTTGTGCTACTAACAGGTAGTTGGTACAGGGATTGAAGGAAATAGAGATTCTCCAAGGTGCCCATGTATTCTGAATCCAGAGTTTTCCCTTTGATCTTTAGCTTCTTGTTAGTCACCCATGTAAAAAATCTTCAAAGGATTAAAGTTAGAAGTATGCTATTTAACATATTTCTATTCGAAAAGAAATTGAATCTTAATTTTTAATTAGTAAGGATTCCCCCAGAGGTCTTTACCCTCCGTGGGGCCAACCCTGCCTTGCTCTGTACACTGAGGAGTAGAGGCAGCTCACTTCCATCCTGTGCTTGGGACATGGTGGGCCTTCCAGGTTGAATGGATGAATGCCAGCCCTTATCCTACTATCCCAGGCTGGCGGCTCCACTCCAGTACTGGAGAAAGACTCCCTCCTGCCTTGCCTCCCACGGACCCTGAGATACATTCCTCAGTCCTGGAAGGGATGCCATTTTCTAACCCCTGGGGCCTAATTTCAATCCTCCTTCCTTTTTCTGTTTCCCACTTGTGGATTTGGGTCTTACCAGTTCTACCTTCTGGATTCACCACCCCTTTATTGTCCTCTACTTCTAATCATTTTTCACATACACTTTATTTGACTTATAATTATTGAACTACTATGCGCAGTTTCTCTATTTATGGTTTCTATTTTAACCCGTGTAAAATCATAGCAATCTCCTGAGCACCACAATTTAGCACAAACAATTGCATGGCATTGAAATGTTTCACGAACAGGACACTGTATTGTTTTCCTGTGGCTGTTCTAACAAGTTGCCACCAACTTGGTGGCTTAAAACAGCATGCATTTATTCTCTTGCAGTTTTGGAGGCAGAAATCCAAAATCAATTCCACTGGACTAAAGTCAAGGTGCCAGCAGGACTGGTTCCTTCTGGAGGTTCTGAGGGGAGAAATCATTTCCTGGTTGTACTAGGGGCCAGAGGGCCACCTGCCAGCCTCAGCTTCTGACCATCCTTACATCACTCCTACCTTTGCATCCATTATCACATCTCCTTCTTCCTCTTCCATTGTCAAATTAGGACACTTGTGATGAGATTTCAGGCCCACCTGGATAATTCAGGCTAACTGCTCTGTGTCAAGAGCTTTAATGCAATCACATCTGCAAAGTCCCTTTTGCTAGAGAAAGTAACTTCTGAAGGTTTCAGGGTTTAGGGCCCGGACAACCTTGGGAGCCAGTCAGCCTACTGCAGATGCTTACAGAGACCTAGTCATGTGTTGAAGAGTCAGATATCCATCTTCATGCTCAGTGGATAAGATTTTTAAAAGATGATCTATCAAATGGTTTTAAATCTATGCATGCAAAAAGATAAGGCCTTTCTTAGCTAAACAGGCAGCATGAATGCAATTAAGCACCATCGTAGTTGAATCTTACAAGGAATGGCTTTTTCTTCACTATTATTCTTAAAAAATAAAAGATACTTTAACCCAAATTCTCCATTTTCAACCCCAAATTTGGAATCAGCTATCATTATGAAACTTAAACATTTCTTATTGAAGAAAATAGACTCTCGACTTTTTGCTTATTTCTTAGAGAGAATACAGTCGGATTTTAAAACATGTCAGTAAATTCTTTAACACTCCTTTCAGCAATTGGAAAACTTTCCTTGCTTTCCCTCCCTTTGAAACTGGTGAGCCTTTGTGACTACTTCAACAAGTAGAATATGGCATAAGTGAGGCTGCATGACTTCCAAGCCCAGGTTAGAAAAGGCCATGCCACGTCTGCCAGTTCTTCTTGGAGCCCTCGCTTTCAAGTCCTGAGCACCATTTGAAAAATCTATCTAACCTAAAACCACCATGCTTGACAGCCTACATGGAGAGCTCACTCAGAGATGGAGAAAGATGCCTGGGGACCCACAGCTTTGTGGAGGGTCAGGAGCAATAAATCAGGCCTGAGCAAGGAGAAGGTATCCGGAGTCACAAGATCCAGGGCAGAAAGTCCCAAAGAGTTAAAAATTGAACAATAATCATTGTTAAGAAACTAAAAGAATGGGATTTTTTTTGCAAGAGCTAACGGCATTTTTCTGCTTCTGTAGATAAGCTTGCTTGCTTACAGCTGCAAACCAAGATGTGGCTCTAAAAAGATAATGTCCCTTTCCTGCTTCTGTAGACATCTTCCCAAAGCTTTTGTATTCAGCCTGTCCAGTCTCTCACAGCCGTTTTGTTGTTGTTTTTTTTTTTAAAGATCTCAGTTGACCACTCTTTTCCTCTCTAAGCTTACAAGATACCACATGCACCTGGTTTTGGCCATACATTACTTGCATGTTTTCTCAGTCCCCTTTTTTTTGACTCTTCCTCTACAGTTAGGTCTCCACTTATTGCACTACTCCAAGGCTTGCTCCTGGATCGTTCTCTTTTCTTTATCATTTGTGTCTACTCTTTCCCTGGGTGATTTCATCCAATCTTTTAGCTATAAATGGCATAATGGTTGATGAATCTAAAATTTAAATTTCTAGTCTGGAAGTCATCTCTAAAGCTCCAGTCTTAAATTTTAAACTATCTACTTAAATTTCCACTGGGATACCTAGTAGGCATGAAACTTAACATAGCAAAAGAGAACTATTGATCTTCATTACAAAATCAGCCCCTCTCAAAGTCTATCTCATCATATTAAACAGCATCATATTTAAGAGCATACTCAATTACTCAGGTCAAGATTTAAGAGTTATCCTTGATTTCTCTCTTTCCTGTACACCTTACATTTATTTAATCCATCAGCATGTCCCATGACACTGTCTCAAAAAAAAATCCCAAATCTTACCACATTGTCTTCAAACCACCATCGTTTCTCATCTACAGCTGGTATCAAATTTGTATTATTTGTTTGTGTTTATTGTTTATCCTCTCCAACCACTAGAATGTAAGTCCCTTGGGAGCCTAGAACAGTGCTTAGAACACAATGTACCCTCAATAAATATCTTTTGGTAATCTGACCAAATTATGAAGGTATTCTAAGAGAACATATGTTTCAGTTTGCTAAAACTGTCAGAAAGCAATATACCAGAAATGGATTGGGTTTTACAATGGGGATTTATTAACTTATAATTTACAGTTCTTAGACCACGAAAATGTCTGAATTAAGCATCACCAGGAGGATACCTTCTCTGAAGGCAGGCTGCCGGCATCTGGGACACCTCCACAACATGGGAAGGCACATGGCCAGCATCTGCTTGTCCTTCTCTCCCAGGCTTTGTTGCTTTCAGGTTCTGGCTTCAGTGACTCTTTCAGCTTCCGTGGGTCCTTGCCTGCTTTTCTGGGGCTTTTCTTTCTCTAAGTTCCCTCCAAACTTCTCTGGATATTTCTCTCTGAGCTCTCTGAGCTTTTTCTGTATTTTATCCTCATAAAAAACTCCAGTAAAGGATTAAGATCCTCCTTGAATTGGGTGGGTCATGTCTCAGTGGAAACAAACTGAACAAAAGTTCCCGCCTACAACAGGACTGCACCCACAGGAATGGATTCAAATAAAATGGTGTTTTCTGGGGTACATAACAGCTTCAAGCCAGCACAGTATGTCTTCTGCAAAAATAAAGATAAATGAATGAAAGGGGCGGGCAACAGTGGCTCAGTGGCAGAATTCTTGCCTGCCATGCCAGAGACCCAGGTTCGATTCCTGGAGCCTGCCTATGCCAAAGTAATAATAATAATAACAATAATAATAATAATAATAATAGTAAAATAAACAAAAATAAATATATAAATAAATGAAAGACAATTACTAAATATATTATTAATACAGAAGTGGCACACAAGGAGATTTTGAGGCACAGGTTATATTCTATCTTTTTAATTAAATGGTTACTGTTATGGTTGCCCACTTTTAAACTATTTCTTAAACTTAAATATATTTTTATGATCTTATTAATATATAATATATTATCAAACACACTGATGCATTGTAGGAGTTAGCAAACTGACATTAGGACCAAATGCAGTCTGTAGCCTGGTTTTGTACAACCCTAGCTAAGAATAGTTTTTACATTTTTAAACAATTGTAAAAGAAAAAAAGAAGAAAGAAGCAGCGACAGAGACATTATGTAGCTTACAAATTCTAAAATATTTAATATCTGGCTCTTTACAGAAAATGCTTACCAACTATATTAAACTGTTGAGTTTGAATGGATGTTATAATATATTTGAAACTATCTGAAAAGCCCATTATTTTAAGAGGGGGATTTTATGAAAAGGTGATGAATAAGCAGGTGGCCTAAAGCTCTACAGACCTGATAAAGACAATTCATATAAAACCCATAAATAATACAAGTGCTTCTAATTGACAGAACCAGGGTCAATTAAGTTTAATGCCAAAGGAGATCAAGGAGAGTCATAATTGTTGAATATTAAGGACCTGAAAGAAGAAACATCTGTGATTCAATGTTCATTTAATATAAAATTTATGGCATAACATTTTAGAATGATTTTCCATTTCCTAAGGGGTTTACATACTTTTAACTTTTTCTTTAGCTTGTAGATACACTTTTATATCTTAAGCTTAAATTCCTATTACATGTCTCCAAATTGAAGAGCAATTTAAATATTAAGCATTAAAACTCTGGTTTTAAATTGATTATATGAAGGAGAAACTGTTAGGTAAAATATTAATGGAAAGAAGATGAAAATGTTTGGGGCTGCATTAAATATTTACTAGCAATAGCCTTCAATAAATTAAAAATAGTGCCAAAGTTTTTATTGCTGCTGCTCTTAAAAATGGACACCAAAACAGCCACTGCATTGGATTTGAATGAACTAACCTTTCAAATGAATGTCATTCCATGTAATGAGTTTTACCCTGCCATCTTAGACGTTTACATTAAATATTAACTTTTATATACTTCGTTGTAAAGCATGGTTGTCTGTGAATTTGGATAAGTTGAGAGCTTAAGTTACATTTTTAAGGTGCTTTTGCTTTAGCCTATGACCTCTCTTCTTATAAGTTAAATGAACATGTTCTGTTTAAATACATTTATATGCTGTTCGTACCTACAGGCTATATTTCTTTTTGCCTGCCCAGTATCCATTCTTTCTATGTGTAGTGACAGCAAGCTTTTTTCTTTTGGGGACCTCACTTCCACCCCCCAGAAATTATGACAGCCGCCTGTCGACAAGGTGCCCTGCCCGCTCCTGACAAAAGGGGAGCACCTGACCCTCACTAGACCAGGTGGGCTGACTCCTTTTCTCTTGAGTAAAATGTCCTATAGATGGAAGGGCAGGTCGGGGACTGGGGAGAGAGCCTGTCCATCAGGACCTCTGAGCTCTTCTGCTTCTGGTCCTGTCTTGTGTTGGTCATCCACCTTCCTCCGTCTGCTGAACAACCTAAGATGCTGCCTATCAATTTTAGGTTTTTTGTCCCCCTTCCTTCCATGCCTTGTTTTTCTTAAGGTAACCAGAGTCGCTTTCTTTTGTTTGCTAATTTCCCACTGGAGCAGATTTATTAAGGTTCATATGAACATGAATTAAACCCTGAGGAAACTATGAAGTTATGAACTGTATTAAAAAATAAACGCAGGTCAATATTGGCACAAATTAGTTCTTCATATTCTAACATATATATATATATGGTTTGTCTCCTGTTTGCCACAAATAAGACAGCTTCCATCTCTTAGCAAGCGATGGTATCCAAATTTTTTTCTAACATGTTGGTGTTAACTTAGCATTCCACTGACTTGGCTGGAGAAGAGTCCTCTCCAGGCCTTTGATATTTATTTTGAGCTGCGTGGATTCCGTTAGTTAATGTTACTCAGACAAATGGCACTGAAATAAGAGCAAATTCTAAGCAAACACCACCTATGTTATCTTGAGTGAAAAATCATGTGGTTTGATAACAGTATTTTCCCTTAATACCCAGTATATATAAAATGAAATGTTCTCTCAACATTTCCGTGGGGATTTTTATTTTTAAAGTATAAAATGAGGGGATGGGGCAGGTTAAAAGGTTTAAGAAACAATAATAAGCATTTAAAATGCTTATTATTACTCACATCATCTAAATCAGCCTTCACAACAAACCAAGGGAAGGCATTATCTCTGTTATACAGGTGAGAAAAGTAAGCTTCAAAGAGAAAAAATTAACTTGCCTGAGGTCAACCCTTATTTATGAAGGAGCAGAGCTGAAATTTGAACTGAGATATCTCTGTGACAAAGTCCATGCTTTTAACCACTAGACTATTTAATTTCTATAACAGATTTCATACTCTGTTCATCAGTCCATGAAAGAATGTCTACAGGGTGCAAGAAAAAAAGTTGATGCAATTTATCACACAAAATAGCTTTTAAAACTAACTCAGATAAGAGACTTTGGGTAGGTTGTATTTGAAGAGAATAAAATGATGGCTTTATAAAATATTGCACATATCTCTATATATTCCATAATATACAATATCCACAAATTCCAAACTCTGTTTTCTCACCCTGCCCAGAAATCCAGAACTCTGTAAGTTCCAAGTATAATACTTATGACTACTGAACAGACAAGTACAGAATTACCTTTAACAGGAAAATTACAAAATAAAAACAAACCATCATGAAGAATTAAAGAGTGAAGGAAGATAACTAGAAGACAGTGATGTACACTTTAGATGGATTGTATGGTGTATGAGTTTATCTCAATAAAACTTTTAAAAAGTTTAAAAATGAGAAGGAAATGTACCATAATTTTACCTAGTGCTGTCACAAATCCTGATGTGAAAAGTGACACTAAAAACAGAAATTTCTGGTACGCAGCCTGCACAATTGTGCTTAGTGGAGAATGTGAGGGGCAGAGGGAAGTGTAGGGGGCAAGTGTTATGAAACAAAAATGTAAACCATAAAGTAGTTTCTATTAAAGACTAGTTTGAACTGAAAGTTCAAACCAAGTGTCTGCAAGGTTGTCTTCTGTTGCAGCAATTCCCAACATCTGATCTCCAGACCTACAACATCAGCATCACCTTGTTACTAATGCAGATTCTCCGGTGACCCTAGACTTACTTGATTAGAAACTCCTGGAGTGAAGCCCAGCAATCTGTGCTTTAACAATCCCTCCAGTTCTGCTGATGTATGCTCAAGTTTTAAGAAGCACTGTGCTAGGAGTAAAACTGAGTTTGGCTTCCTGGATTTAAGGCAGAAGCACATAGCACTCTGTTGTTAGATGAGACCCAACGAAGCGTTTCATGAATGCAGAAGGAACCCAAAACTGTACAGTTTTTGCTTTATCTTCAATATTTCCCTCCGATTTCAACAATGGATCCCCACAACTGTCCAATTAACATCCATAGCAGACACAAATCTCACTCTATAAATGTGTGTGCAAGAAATATTATTATATCTTTTGTTTCATTTTACAGCCCACCATTGACAGGAAAGCTAATCACAGGCAGTCTTAGGACCTCTCCCCAGTGTCGGACGAGGATCTTTGAGTTGTGGAAAGGATCAGTTTTATAAAACCCGAAAGTATCAGGAAGGCACCTTCATTTCTCAGGCCACGCTGGTTACCATTGAGAAATCCACTGTCTGAGGCAGGAGGACCTGTTTAGGTCATATTCTGCCCTATTGTGCTGGGCTAGGGGTACCATACCATTGCTGAGACTAGAAACATGGGTCTTAAAGTCCAGCTTCCCTAGGAAAACCATTCAGACATGCCTGCTGAGTTCTTGCCAACACCCCTACAGAATATGTGGAGATTGAGCACAGTTTCTAACCCCTTCCCATTCTGATAGAATTTCTCTCTCTGTGTAGATACTTCCAATATATTCCCTCAAACCAACCTCAATCAAAAGCCCAGGCAGGATTATATGTGTGAACTCAATCAAGCTCGCAGAGAAAACTAGAATAGGGGTTGTTTTTAGACACAGCACTTGCTTCCTACTTGCCAAAAGTTTTAAAACTTATTGGTTCATTGAAAGTGAACAAATGATTATGGCTTATCAAGCCAGATGCTTCTGTATGCTGCTCACTCACATGCTAGCCTGACCACAGTTCAAACTCTCGTACCATTTCTCCGTGCTGGCTGTCCGGTCACAGGATTAGGTTATTTATCCAACTAAGGGATCTAAAAGTTATGATTGGTAGATGGTCTTAATGATAAAAATAATCATCAAATGTCAGTTTCATTTCATCAAGTACCCATTATGTAGAAGATAGTGCACTCACCTCTAAGCTTTTTATTTACTTGTTTACTTTCTTGCCACAATCCTATGAGGCTCTTTAAACTTTCTAAATTTGGATTAAGTACTTTAAGAAGCTTGCTCCAACCATAAAGCTCTTAGGTGGAGGGAAAGGGATCAGGATTCAGGCCCATTTCTGTCTCCTCTTCCCACCCCAGTTACTCCTGCCCCAGTGTCACACTGCTCCTTTTCCTAGTCCTCTGAGGGCAACCAACAGAACTCTTTAGCCTTGAAGCTCACCTTTGAACCAACTGTCTGAAGCTTATCAAAACCAGGCAGAACATCTATTATGTATCCTTGGGAAGTAATCAGAAATGACTGAAGTTTAGGGATTAAATTTCTCCTTAGCATGGTGCTTTCTGTGCCCCCCCCCCAACAGTGCAATGGATCTGGATCATGGGGAATAAAGAATGTCATCTTTTGGAATTAACCTTCACTTTCAGTGCTCTCCTTGGCTTTCGGGCGAAGTGCGAGCACCATGTATGCACTCCGTCAAAACAGCTTCATTAACTAGCTGGCCAAGAGTCCAGACCAAGGAGGCTGTGATTTTTTGGATGACTGTTGGAACAGGAAAAGAAGACGAACTTCATAAATTCCTATTAATCTAAATCTTTATTTGGCATTTATAAGTTTCAGGCACTATGTTAAGCATTCAAATTTTATCACAGTTTAGTGTTCTTAAGAATTCTGTTAAGTTGTTCTCTGTGCCCCCTTTAAATCATATGTAAAACAGAGATAATGCCATCCACATTCTAGGGCTATCCTGAGGACCAAATGAACCAATACCTACCAAATGCTCAGGGGAGGAACTGGCAACACAATGTGTGCTCACTGACTCAACAAACAGCAGTTATTATTATTTCCTCTCCTTTACAGATGAACTTTGGCTTAGCCACACTGAGTTGCCCAAGATGACGCAGTGGGTGAGGCAGCTCAACATGAGCACAGAGCTAAACGATTCTGGAAGGCATATTGTAAACCACAGTGTTCTCCAGTGACCCTTCACTTTCTTTCAAAACCAGCAAAGAAGGTTTCTGTGTCCTTTTCTCTCAGCCCCCCAAAAGCACCCTTGTTCTCTTAGAGTTGATTATCTTTTCCTACTTTTAAAAAGGAAGGTCATTTATCAACAGCAGCTGTGAAGTTTATTTTCAAGAGTGTTAAACAGGAATCAAGATAAACTTTTCTGTGAAAACCACTGACACTTTCATTAAGCACTGACCTGCCTACTGATAAGTTCTCTTTTGATGGATGTCTCCAGTATAGCTCCTACAGAAGCCACCCAACTGTCTGCTGCAGCAATCTAATCAAGTAACCTTTGTCTGGGACAAGCCTTAGGCTGGCAAATGTTAAAACACAAACACAAGTAAATGACTTTTTTGTGGATTGGCCCGACAGATAAAATCGGTCAAAACAAATCGCTTTATGCACCAACATATATTTAGAAACATTATATTTCAAAATTCTGTAACAGATGTGATCTTTTCTGCTTTTGCTTTTATAGTCTTGGGTGTCAGTCTTCTATCTATACTATGCAGGAGAATATTAAGAAGAGAAAGTTAATTATGGTTCTCAATTTTTAATGACATGAGATTATGCTGGTATGCTGCAAAAAATGCAGCTTCCTAGGCCTGAGGAATAGAAATTCCAATTCCATAGGTTTGGAAAAGAGTGAAAGAATATGTACCTACCTTCCTACTTATCTGTCTGTCTATCTATCTATCTATCTATCTATCTATCTATCTATCTATCTATCTATCTATCTCTCTATCTATCATCTATCTATCTATCTACCTATCCATCCATCCATACATACATACATACATACATACATACATACATACATACACCCATCAATCTATTTTACAGACCAGAGGTGTCCATAAGACTTTGGAAAATCAGAGGAAATCAGGAGAAAATAGGTTGACATGACCATTGGCATTAATAAAACTGAATACTGAGAATATGAATTTCACATACACTTTTTAAAGTGAATATCAATGCCATATGCAGTCTTAGGTAGAATGTGTATTCCTAGTGGGGCAGCAGCTAGACTTTTCATTTTATGTTACCAATGTCTGGTGCATGGTGTGTGCTCAGTTAGCATTGCTGAGTGGATAGGGAATGAATGCATGATAATCTTTCGGTCTTGCCTTGTTTAGGTGTCCTAAATTTACTTTACATTCAGTAAATGATCATTAGTAGAGAGATTTTGTACATATACAAATATACTACAAACCAATCTCTAAATAGTTCCCAAATTACAAACTCCCAACTTACAAGCATCCTTTATATTTGGAAGACTATACCCCATTCCCACTACAGATTGTTCACCTGTTACCACCTCTTTGTCTCCCTTCACTCTCATACTACAGCTACCCTCAGATACTAGGTAACCCCAGACAACAGAGGAGTGCGAAGCTCCTGACCCAAAACTCTCTCCAAACATGTCCAGAGGTGCTCTTGCAGTCCCCCTCCTGTTGCTGGCTCTCCATCCTTTACTCCACTGGAACTCCCAGGAGTCCCTGACTGCCTCCCTTCCCCATTCACGTTCATGCTCCATTCCACGTACTCAAGTCAGCACCTCAGGACAGCCTTCCCATTTAGCCCTGCTTCTACTCAGCTTCCTCTCATCAAGGAAACAGAAGCAGCTTAAAACTTTTGTCAGGCCTGCCTCTCTAGCCAGAAGTCATCTGTGGGACAAGCTCTGTGTTCTCAGAACAGACCCCATTCACGACCTTCTTGACAGCATCAACATGAAAGAACTGAAGGAAGGAGTGAACTCCCAAGAAGTGAATTTCAGGACAAGTCTGTGATATAATATTATTGTCTCCTATGCTTCCTCTTTTTAAACTCATGCCTAAATAATCTGACATAGTTTTAGAGAATAGGAATAGAGAGAAGTTGAGAGAATAGCCAGACCAGACAAGAAGGTTTTCATAACCACTCTCCCATTAATTCTTGGCAATGCTTGATGTTAAAGATTAGTGCCCTCCTTTCAAACCTGAGTAACATATCAGAGAAGTTGGGTAACTTTCCCAAAGTGACATCATCAGTGAAAGGCTGAGGTGAATTTGAATCCTATCCTGACATTGTAGAACTTACTTTTCCTCCTTAAGCATTTCCTTATCAGTATCAGTGAAGAGAAAGAGAAAACACAGATCCCTGTGGGATGTCAGGGATAGACCCCCAAACAGGCCCCCTTTCTCAAGTCTTGGATTTTATCTTCAAGTTCTTGTATGTTTTACATTTTCACAATGTATCTGTGTGGATTTGAAGGTGAAAGCAATGATTATTTCCTCAGGACTTCAAGTAAAATGAAACTTCAGGAAGATGAACCATGCTTATCCCTTTGTTTTGAATCTTCCAGCAGACTTGGGGTGAGTGTCACCCAGGAGTAAAACCAATCTTCTGAGCTGTTGATTTAGTCTTAACTCCCCCAATCTAAAAGGTGTCTTAAGTTGAACTCCCCCAATCTAAAAGGTGTCAAGCTGGAACTGAAATTTTGGACCAGTAGGTATTGGGAAGAAATACCCAACCTCAATTTACCAACAAATTTAGCATCCAATTCAACAGGTTCATTCATTCAGTTATATTTGGAAGTGCTTTATCTGCCATTACACTTAAATGACCCTTAAGTTATTCCTTGATTCGAAGGTTAATGCAATAAATTCTGCTTAGAGATGGGAATTAAAACACATTTTGATTTTATTAGTTAATATGAGGTATTTTTTGCATGCTTCCACCCACTAATTACCTCTAGCCTTCCTGGAAGTCAAAGATGAAAAGGGGGAGGGGAAAAGATTGTTTCTTCAAATGCTCTGTGAGCTATAAGAGCTCACCAGGAAAGGCAATGCTTTGGTTTGCTTTTGAGTTGTCATAGTTTCAATATCTAAATAGAATGTTATATTTTAATGAAGAGCATCAATTTTTATAAACGACATCGAAAAATTACAAAACGTGCTTGGCATTTTATATAGCACTCCCTGCCTGGGCTCTGTCTCCCAGAAATTGTCCCCCGGGAAAAAGCGTGAATGACTGCAGTGCCCACCTGTGTGCCCTTCTCGCTCGAGGAGTGTAGCCCCCACTGACGGTGGTCCTGTACCTACAGACAGTCATTTTATATGTTTTGTCCAAGTCTCATGGTTATTTATGGTGAGAGGGTAAGGCCAATACCAGCAACTTATCATGGTTGAAACCATTGGTTTGCTCTTATTGTCTTTGAGCAACATAATTTAAGCTTGAGTTATTTTTAAACCACCTTTTGCTACTAAACTTTTGACAGGGAAATAGTTCAGGAGCAGTTTTATAAGCATTTCATAGGTTTTCTTGAGGATTTACTCATTCAATTAAAATCTTATTTGAGACAGTCACTGACTTCAATCATCACAGTGAATGATTATTTATAAAATAAAGACTAACAGACCAAAATAAGCCTAGATGATCATTATTCCTAAATGCTTCCATGTAATTAATTTTTCTTTTTGTAAACCCAGTCTCCATTGTCCTAGATAAACAGTTTTGACCTTGGCAAGTTTATTTTACCAAAAGTTAACTTAAATTTTGTAGACCATTTATAAGATGCATCACCATATTTTTTTCAAGGTAGTAATATCCATAGGGCAGCTGGAAATTAAAACATCCATACATGTTTCTAATCATTATCTTCACTGGAAGCCTTTGACCTGCCTTCCCCATATACCATCCTATTTACCCAACAACAGAGGGGATTATCTTCTTCCCCTTCATAGGTTATAGAAGAATCTCTCTCTCCTTCATGTCTTACCTATTTCCCACAATACTCATAGGCAGCTTGAAGTAAAGGCATGAATGCAAGAGAACCATTTGATGAGAATAAAAGAGCAACATCTTTTTAGAAGCATCACTGGAAGAATGTATTTGCAACAATTAAAAAAAATCATTTTATCGAATGACTCTGGCTTGCACTGTTGAAATATTTAGATGAGAATATTGCTTGGAAATATGGTAACAGCTGGCACTGCCATCATGGTGATCCTGAAAGGGACTTGGTTTTATGTTTCAAGAGACATAAGCTTCATCTCCAATATATTCCTTAACTTTAAGTCCTCCCCAGTTGTGTGTGTGCACCACACATACTCACGCATATGTGGGGCTGTGTACAGAAGATTGATCTGCAAAAAAATCCTTTTCTTTCCTGTCCCTTTCAAGAAACACTTTTGTGCATGTCTGTATCTACGTAGAGCATACCTAGATGGGCAGATCAGATAGAGTGGGCATTTCACGGTTATTATAATATATTTGTTTCCTATGTGGAATCCTAGATTTGACTGACTGCATAAACTGGAACTGGAAACAAATAATCTGTGACCCCATGTTACAGAAGCTTGTCCACTGCATGAGCAATGCCCATAGTTGGAGTTTTATGATTTTATGGAAAGCCAAAAAAGAAAACCAATTTTCTATTTCAGCCTCACTCCCAAATTATCATTTTGAGGACAACACTAAACTAGCTTTTGGGCTCTTACGATTTATCGTCAAAACAATTGTTCCTTCCCTTGTTTTTGCTGTGTTTCTCCTGGAATTTCCTCCACAGCATGTATCAATCTAAGGACAGCCTCCCCAGGGCCCCGTAAGTGGTGAGTATTGGGCTGATGGAATCAGGGCAATTTCTGAGAAGTTGCGCTTTAGTGGCAGTGATTTTCTTTCTGTGTGGCCCAGCGCAGTTGACTGTAAGAACAGTTGAATAGGACATTTGGGTTGAATGAACTGGAGTGAAGAGTGACAGAATGGGGAGGGAAAAGGCCCTAGGTGCAGCTCCCACCAGGACGGGACCTGGTGTACTCACTCAAATACCCTGTTTGGTTTCTTCATGTGTAAAATGAGGGCTAGATGTCTTTGTGGGCTCTTCCAGCTGTAACTTCTGACATTCAAAACTAAAATATTATATTCATTAGATAAATTCTGAGGTGAGTTTGTTTTTCAGATATTATATCAACGACAAAGAACAAAGGCCTTAGTTTTAGGTTGCTTTTTTGAAAAAAGCATAAATAAACACAAGTAAATTAAAGTCTAAAATATATCATTTCATACACTTGGCAATACTATCCCCACTCCTAATTCACACACACACACTCAAACACATGTGCATTCAATCACACACACATGCATGCACACAATAAAATATATCTATATTAGTAATAATATTATTACACAATAATGTGAGCATTAATAGAATTCTCTTAATTTAAAGGGTCTCAATGTATGCTCAATTTAATAAAAAATCTGACTAAAAAGAAAATCAATATGCAATAGCACAATTAGCATTGTTCAAATTACATATCTACGCTTTTATGGGGAAGTTAATATTGTTGAGTTTTCTTTTGATGATTCATGAAGAATAACCAATTACAATTCAAAGCTGGATGCAGTTGTATTCATTTGCTAAAAACTCGTTGAGATATACACTTGGGATTTGGGGATTTTTATCTATTTCAATAAAAAGTCCACTTAAAGTGCCGGATCTGAGACTGCATCTCAACTACATTGACAACAAGATTTCTATTCAGCTGTCCATGAAATATCAGCTGTATCTTATATAAGGAGTCTTGTAACATTTGTATCTGGAAGATGTGAAAAGGCTATGGATAACACAGGAAGGCAATGAAATTACTAAATTACTATTCGCTTGCAGCTGGTAATTATGTTTTTTGTTTGTTTGTTTTTTTGGTAATTATATTTTATAAGCAAGATTATGTTGAGTTGTGTAGCTACTGGAAACAGGAACACATGTAGAGTAAATCATTAAGAATTCCATAAAACTCCTTGACGTCCACCATATTACAAAAATCACTGCCATATTTAGAATAACTAAGATGATAGTGTTTTGATGCCAACTCAAAGTAAAAAGAGCTCAAAATATTTTTGGTTGAGTCCTTGACAAATGAAAGAGCATCTTGCCTGGGTAGTTTCTCTCGCCTGTAAAAAGGCTTAGAGAGAAGAGGAGAGACCCATAAGAAGTGTGTTAGGTATTGCTTCTGGCCTCTAAAACACATTCTACCAGAAGTAATATATACTCACCTCAGTGGAAAGTATAGACTGTGAAAAATTGTGCACTCATACTTTTGAACCAGGCTTTGAGGGCTATACAAATAGAGAAGTTACTGTAAGTATGTATCATTTAAAATTACAGGTGTAGCTGCATTCAATGTAGGTCAAACACTCGCATTTCACACACCGGTTCACACCATTTTGGGGCTTTGAAGTCATCTCTGTAGCTGTCAGCAGAAGAGCAATTGCACTGGCTTGTGAAGGAATCCTTGTTGTCATCCTCTTTGAGTCTAAATGTAGAGGAGCAATTGTTTTGGATTCTTCTGTGAAAGACATGAGACTACCTGAGCTTAACTGGGTAATAAAACATGTCAGCGTATGCATCGGTAATGATTAAGCACATCTCAATCTTGTGCCAGGAAACAAAGTGCAAATGATGGGCTCAACATCCTGAAAGTGAGTTAATACCCAGGAGGTCTGAGGTCTGAAGTGCCTTCTCCAGCTGTTGAAACCTCTAGAGGGATGCTCTGGGGTTGCTACTTTGTTTTATGTATGTGAACACCGGAACTGTAGCCTGCATGGCTCAGGCTTCTTAGAAGTGGAATGAGTTTGCTAAACTTTCTGTTGTGCTTTTGAACAGTGAAGAGGGTAGGTACTTATTATGCACAATATAGAGATGACAAAACTGCATGTAAGAGAAATTTAGTGGCTCAATCAAGCATCACAAGCTACAAAAGGAGAAAACTGAGGAAAAGATGCCTTTGTATGAAGCAGAGATTCACATAGGTAGCAAGTTGTTTCTCCACAGTTGAGATTAGAAGACTTAGAGAAACTTCAAAGCCAGGCCAAAGTATTAGAACTTTATTTTGAAAGTAGTGGGGAATCTATTAATCTTTTTGAAAGGGAGAATGACATAATGATTAATGGAGATTGGTCTGATAGCAAAGAACAAAATTAGGAGAAATTACCATCTATTTAAGTAGATACTAAGTTACAGTAATAAAAACTGGTGGCTAATACTTACTGAGCAGTTTCTCTTCCAGGATCCTTTCTATAGACTTTATATGTACCTCTTCATGTAATCCAAAAGGGAAGTAATATTATTAGCTCAATTATGTGAATAAAAAGAAATCCCTGGCATAGAGAAGCTTTGCAATGTCACCTACTTACTAAGTAGCAAAGCCTGGATTCAGAGCCATAATACAGTTTTCCAGTGGTCATGCTGTAATCCTCCTGGTGTATTCCTGGAAAGCGGAAATGAAATTGTCAAGGACTTTAAGGCAATACATAATCATCCACCTGGAGTGTTGTAGGAAACTTCTCCTACATTTTCTGTTTTTATCTCCAATGTTAATTATCTCTTGCTGTATGACAAATCACTCCAGCATTTAGTGGCTTAACACAAAAATATTTATTGTCACACACAGTTCCTGAGAGTCTGGAGTCTGGGAGAGTTCACATGGGTGCCTGAGTCAGATGGGTGGCTGGTTCTGCTTGGAATATCTCAGAATGTTGGAGGGCTGTGGTGCTCTGAAAGCATCACAGAAGCTGGAGGATTTCTTCCCAAGATGGCTCAGTCATATGACTGCTGGTTGGAGACCCCAGTTCCTTACCCATCATCTCAGTTCCTTGCCAAAATGTGGCTGGCTCCCTCCAGAACAGATGGTTGAACACACAGCATGGCGATGGCCACGTTGTCTTTTATGACTTAGTCACAGAAGTTACACATCTTCACTTCCACCTAAAGGTGCTCGGTAGGAGTAAGACCAACCCATCTCAGGGGGAGAGGAATTAACTCACTTGTTCACCCTTCAGGTCTCAGTCCAAATGACACTTCCTCAGAGAAGCACTGACCACCGTTTGTGATTATGTATTGGTCTGATTATTTGCTTATAGCTACAAGTGTCTGTTTTGCTCAGCATTGAATTCCAGTGCATGGTTCAAGGTATGGCAGGTGTTATTTCTCAGCAAATGTATCTGTACTGAACAGGTTACAAAGAAAGGAGGAAGAAAGGAGCTTGAAGACCCACAGCAAGAGAGTCAAGTAATGACATCTCTATCTCTAGTTTTAAATAAAGGCAAAGAGAAAGGCATACCATGAATGTGCATAAAATGGTATGTGTTAATGATGCAGACATCAGCAAGAGAAGAGCAAACTGAAGAAGACAATGAACAGATAAATGTAATCAGATCTCTGCTGCCCTGGCTTGGACCTGGCTAGGTCACCAAAGAGATACTCTTAATCCTAATAGCATTAAACTGGAACAGCCTTGGTTCTAAACGTTTGATTCATGTATGCACATCAAGGTGGCTGTGGAGGTGGGAGGCTCATTATTCTCATAGATTCCTATTCTGATATTTCACTCCATTCATCTCTGTCACCCACAAGCTGATCTTAAAAGAGGAACAGGTGGGAGTCTCTGAGTTGTAATCCACAGGCACTGGCAGTATCTGATGAAAATCACTTCGGTATTTCAGTCATTTGGCTAGTATTTCAAGGATGTGGCTACCGAGGCAGAACTATCCCAGGGTTTGTGGGAATCTGTTGTGGGAAACTTTTCAACAGGAAAAGTCATCTGGGGAAGGCCAAAAATTGCCACTGTTATCATCGTGCTGTCAAACACCCTGCTCTCCCAGGAGCCAACATGCCTGCATTTCAGAGCATTGATTTATAGAGCATTAAAACTAAAAAAAGTAATTTGTGGGGAAATGAGTTCAATTCCAGCAGCAGAGCTCTGTGCCTGGAGAGAGGGCAAACAAAGCTACTGCTGAGAATAAAAGCAAGTTCAGTGTTTCTCTCATTTTGGTCCCTCTTGCTCGAGTCCCTTAGAACCTCTTCTATTGTGTCCAGGCCTGAAAGCTTTCGGTGATCTCACTGAGCCTCTCTAGTTGAGTGTTTGTGGTTCATCTTTTATTTTTCATTAAAAAAAAAAGTTCATCAGCACTGCAGCCTCAAGGTCCACAAGGAACATATTTATAGTTCTTGTGTTTGTTAGCATTACACAAAACCTATTACACAACAGCCCCTGAACCCACCCATCTTAGCAAGCTGTGGTTGCAAATATGAGCACTTGCTGTCACAAGCCACAGGTCATTGCTAGTGAAGGGCCCACAGGACCTGAGAAGGCTATCCCTTCTCTCATCTCATCACAAGTCAGGGGACCTTTAAGGGGACACCTTACTGATACATCCCTTCAAGAAATCACAGCCATTTATTTTGGGTTGAGGCTGCAAGAAAGCAATTCCTTTCAAAGTAGAAAATATATAAAGCACCTACTATGTATCCAGCACATGCTAATTGATGTGTGTGTGTATGTATATAGACTCTTAATAACCACAACATTCTATGAGGTATATATAAATTTCTTGTTTTACAGATAAAGTCACTGAGGTACAGAGAGATTTAATGACCTGTTCCAGGTCATACAAGTAAAGAGTGGAATCAAAATGTGAAATGCAGTCTACCTAAATCTGGAGTCTCTTCACTTCCTATCATAATACATAACCTCCCAACATACACTGAATTTGCACAAGTGCTCCTGGGAGAATCTCACTGAAAACTAGGCAAGTGGAGTATAGCAGGTAGAAAGAAGGCAAAGGGCCAGCAGACCCAGTTTTTGGTCCAGTGTCTTAGCACTGTAACATGCTGGGTCACCTGCTGGGCCAGTCCTTTCGTCACTTATTAGGTTGGCCGCCCTGCTGGGGGAAGACTTTGAGCACAAGTTATGCATCAAGCAACCGATATGTCAAGAGCTAAGAAGAAATAATGTTCCACAAGGGTAAGCACAGCAGGAAGAAAACCAAACTAATTGCAACTGCTGCCAGAGGAAAGAAAGAAATTTCAGCAGTTGATACCGAATGCCAACTACCGTGTGACAGAGCACAAGAGCAAGTGACTTCAAGTTAGACCTGACCAGACTGATTAATAGAAACCGTAGGGTAATTGCTTACTAATAGCCGCTGCCTGAAAGGCACTGGAAAGCTCACGAGGAAGTCTCAATTCTACCCAGCCCAAGCATTTCCCAGCAACTGAAAAGAGAGAACAGATTTTGTGACTATATCAAATGTATATAGAAGGGCTGTGGCATGATTTAATTATGCTTTTAAAAGATACAATATGATATACAGAGGCCTTTTTGATGAATTGGATATGAAAGAGGATGGAGAGGGAGGAACCTAAGGGAAGTTCCATCTTTTTTTTTTTTAAGACTTTAATTTTACACCAATTTTTGGTCTATAGAAAACTTAAGAAGGTAGTTCTCATTTTACCCTGCCCCCGGTTTCTACTGTAGGAGATTTCTAGGGGTGGAGGGGGACCTGTGTTAAGTCCAAAACTATGAAGGGTCTAAGGTGTTGCTCTACAGGCAAACTAACAAGTTAGCCCTCCATAGGCACACATGACAGAGCTCCTGGGTCACGGAGCTGAACTTTCGTTTATTCACAGAGTATCCTGCATTAGTTCTCTACTCCCCAATATCCCATGGGGTGATATAAGAGCCAGCAGCATTTGCATCACAGGAAAGGACCTCCGAAACTACCTCATTCTGAACTTATATAGGAGCAGCTGGCACATCTGCTCCTCCTCCCTTCCAGAGACAGAGAGACCTTTGCTTCCATGTGAACAAATCCTCTCATCTTGGAGGGGCAGGGAAGTCTCTACAGCACCACCATGGAATATGAGCAAATGGCTCAAGGGGAGAGAGAAGGCTTTATTTAAATCCTTTGAATCAATACACCATCTCAACTTCCAAAGTACGTTTGCCGTCCAGTTTTCCTTTAACCCAAGTGCCAGGGTCTTTCTTCAGAAAGCCGTGACCATGCAGAAAGGAGAACAGTTCACAGAGTGTTGTCTCTTGACAATTTGTTACTCCATTGTAGTACCCAGTTGATAGATACTAGTGGCTTGTACTGGAAGTAGCAGCAGTTAAAAGAAGTGAACAAATTTGAGATATCTTATGATATACAGAGGCCTTTTTGATGAATTGGATATGGAATAGGATGGGGAGGGAAGAACACTAAGTGAAACACCATCTTTTTTTTTTTTTTTCTTAAAAGAAAGACTTTAGCTTTACACCAATTTTAGGTTTATAGAAAAATTGAGACGCTAGTAAATAGTTCTCATTTTACCCTGCACCCAGTCTCCACTATTACTGACGTCTTCTATGTGAATACCTTATTATTAAGGGAATTCTATCCTTTGCTCAGATGTCCTTAGTTTTAACCTAATGTATTTTTCTGTTCTAGGATCCCATTTAGGATACCACATTACGTTTAGTCATCACGTCTCATCAAGCTCTTCCTGGCTATTACAGTTTCTCAGACTTTTCTGGCTTTGATGACCTTAACAATTTTGAGGACTACTGATCAGGTGTTTGCATACCCTTCTATTGGAATCTGTCTGATATTTTTCTTGTGATTAAGCTGGAACTATGGGGTTTGAGGAGGGAAATCATAAAGTACCATTTTCATCACATCATATCAGGCGAACATACGAGAAACATGGTTTATCACCACTGATGTTGACCTTGATCTCCTGGCTGAGGTAGTGTTTCTCAGGTTTCTCTGCTCTGAAGTGACTTTTCTTTTATCACCACCCCCTTTCTGTACTGTACTCTTTATAATGAAGTCACTGTATGCAGCCCATACTTAAGGATGAGGAGTTATGCTCCACCTTCTTGGAGGGAAAGTATCTAAATAAATTATAATTCTGCATGGGAGATGTCTCTTTTCCCATATTTATCTAATTATCAAGTCATTTATTTATATTAGTATAGATTGATGGGTATATTTCATATTTTGGATTAAATCCAATACTACTGTATTTTGTTGTTGTTCTTCAAATAATCCAGGTTTTGGTCATTGAGCACTCTTTCAGGTGGCTCCTGAGTTCCTTTAACATTTCCCGATCAATGTGTTTTGTTTGTTTGTTTGTTTTGACCAGTTTCCTTCTTTCTGGTACTGCAAAATCCTCCGGGCTTGTCTCACACATTTTCCTTACCTACATCCATTGAATCAGCCATTTCTCCAAGGAGCCCTATTTTTTTTATTAGAGAGTGGTATTAGAGACCAAAATCTGAAGCCCCAGTTTTTTAACTGGGCAATTGGTGGGTGAACTGTAGTATCATTTGGTAGGAAGGAAAAAACCAGAACAATAAGCTTGAGGAACTGGAGTGGAGATCAAGAGTTAAGCTTGCAATTCCTGTGAAATATTTGCATGGGGATGACAATTACATATGTAAGGAGATAGGCTTGGAATGGGAACTAAATTCATTCTTAGCTTTGAACTTCATCTAATACAAGCTTCTGAGCAATGACTTAAAAGACTTGCCTGCTATTGCACTGTTTTCC
The DNA here is from genome assembly GCA_004026745.1 of Myrmecophaga tridactyla. NCBI lineage: Eukaryota > Metazoa > Chordata > Mammalia > Pilosa > Myrmecophagidae > Myrmecophaga > Myrmecophaga tridactyla. The sequence continues at coordinate 3,493 of PVIY010014206.1, read as the reverse complement.
CAACCTCTCCAGTCTCATTTTCTGATGTTCATTCATCAATAATATAGTTATTGCTATACTGACCTACTTGAAGTTATTGATGTTCAGATCCTCCTGTCTCTGCTTATGTCGCTCTCTCTGCCTGGAAATTTCTTCCTGCGCTTCATCGTAGGAATCCCCGTTTATTTTCAAGATCCAATTCAAGCATCACCATCTTGGAGAGGAAGAGGCAGAGTTGAGTCTCACCCATTTGTTCCTCTATACCTCTGATGCATACTCAAACATAATGAACATATTTGTTTGACTGTCCAGCTCCTGCAAGGACTGTGACCCACCTGAGCAGGTTCTGTGTTTTACTCATTTTTGCATCTTCACAATACTTAGCAAAGAATAGGTACTCAAATGTTGAAGGAAGGAATGAAGTGTAAACAAGCAGAGATAGTGCATCCAGATTACCATATTGTGCTTCCTAAGCCAAACTGAGGAGTATTTCATTAAGACAGGAGAGAAACAATTTTAAAAGTAAGGTAAGATATGAGACATAATTGGTATCTGATTAACCCTACATTCACCAGAAATTTTGTAAGATAGAAAAACTCTTTCCTCAAAATTTTTTTGCTAAAAAAAGGGTTGACCTTTTGCATTGTTCCTGTAATGCTATTAGAATAATGATCATTTGAGTTACTCGTCATAAATCATCTGCCTATTATAAAAATAATCACTATAGAGTTTCTTATGTTCTGATCTGAAAGAAGCCCCTTCTTCTATTCATTATGCTAGTTGCATGGTAGTGAGCATCTAAAAAATCTGACCTTTGTGTCATTCTGAGACATAAAACTCTGAAGGCAGTTAGTATACAGCAATGCAGCCAGGTCTGATTAGCAGGGGTATAATTTTAAGGAGTCTAAATTTATATGTTTGTTCCAACTGTGAATATGGCTTGGAAAGATCCAGAAAAATAGGTGACTTTAAACCCGAGTGGCAAACTATGGCCCAAGGGCCAAATGCAGACCCCCCAATCTGTTTTTATAAATAAAGTTTTATTGGAATGAAACCATGCTCTTTTATTTATATCTTTTCTATGGCTGCTCTCAAGCTACTAGGGTAGAGTTGAGTAGTTTTGACAGAAACCTGCAATGCTGAAAATATTATTCTAGCATTCTACAGAAAAATAGTTTCCACCTTGACTCTAAACCATGCCCAATTCTCCTTCATATCTCATCACATAAGCACAGCCAAGTAAAATCAATAATGCTTTTAAAGATCCTATTATGGGCAAGCTTGCTAAATCACTTCTTGCTAAGTTATTTCAGGCAGAATCTCTCCAGGAACATCCACTAACAGGTAGGGATATCGAGGCTGCGTGCATAGCCCAGAGTCACAGGATCTCAGCCGACATTCCAATCTTTCAAGGAAGAAATATGTACTCATGATCCCTTCCCCGTCCCTACAGTTCAGTGTTCAGGAGATGCAGAACATATGAGGCCCAGAACATGTTATGAAACAGTTAACAATTTGCCTGGGTGTCTTAGATTGCCAAAGCTGCTATCAGAGATACCACAAATTGGTTTTGGCTTAACAACAGGAATTTACTGGCTCACAGTTTCAGAAGTTAGAAGCCCAAAATCAAGGCGCCAGCAAGGCTACACTTTCTCCTCCAAATGTCTAATGTTCTGGTGTTGGCTTGCCACAATTCTTGGGCTTCCTTGGCTTGCTTCTCTGCCTCCTGTTACATGGTGATTTCTCTCTCTCTCCTTGTTTCTGCTCTTTCTGTTTCCCCTAGCTTCTGGCTTCTGGCCTCTGCGTGGCCTTCTCCAATTTCTGGCTTCTAGTTTCTTCTCTTTATAAAGCACCTGGTAATATAGATTAAGACCCACCCTCATTCAGTAAGCCACACCTTAACTAAAATGACCTCTTCAAGAGATCCTATTTACAATGGGGTCACACCCAATGGGAATGCGGATTAAGATTAAGAACCTGTCTAATTCTGGGTACATGATTCAACCTACCACACTGGGTCAAATAGCCACATAAGAAACTAATGTCTATAATATTTAGCTAGAAATTCACCTTGATAACCTATTGAGATTTTTAAGTTCTTCAGGTTTAAAAAGGGGGAGGAAAAAAAGCATTAATTTTCTGGTTTAGCAAGATTGTTTACAGTTATGTGAAGGAGTTCCTATTTAAATTCTTTAGGTAATCATGGTATTAATAAATAATATACAAAAAAACAGAAACAACTAACTGCATGTAATGTCATCAGAGTACACAAACACATTTTGACTAGTCCGCAGCGTTCTGAGAGCTGACGTAGGAAGATAACAAAGTCCCAGGCCACGGAAAGTTAAATTTGGCATTGTGGCAGGACAATAGCTCGCTGAGATCAGTAGGGTGATCACTGGTCCCATTTCTGTCCTAGTCCACCTCAAATGTCACTACTTGGAGCACTGGAATTATTGTTTTTTGAATGATGCCTCATTACAAGGCAATTCCTTATACCTGAGCAGGATATGACCATTACGTCATTCAAACGTCATTTGATGTTTGTCATTGTGCTATGGACACATTTCTCTATAATGTGTCCATTGTGCATTGATGAGAAGATAAGGGCTCTTATGAGGTCTCTCTAGGAAAGACACATCAGGCACTTAAAACTTGGTAAGTTTTCTGGTGTATTCTACAAGGGTTCGTGACATTTACATAAAGCTGTCTGAAACACATCACCTATCAGCCTGCGTGGCACTACCTACACCCAAATGGCCCAGATGCAGTCAGAGGTGAAGGCTCTGGAGTCTAATTAACCTGAATGCATCAATTTCTCCAATTCACTCCAGTCTCTAGGCAATGTCATATATTGATTAATCCAACAAATATTTGTCAAGTACAAAGCGATGTTCAGGAAACACAAATGAGTATAAACTGGCCCTGGCCTTTAAGCACCTCAGCGTATGCCTGAGTCGCAAGTGAGTGCCAGTTTGAGCTGAAAATGGCAAACGGGCTGGAAAATTCCTAACAAACATTATTAAGAGCTTTTCTATAGTAAATCAAATCTGGCCTATCAGAAAATCATCTCCTAGGTGAAAAGGATTTTGCTAGAAGGAAGGAGATTGTGTATTACCTAAAAATGGTTATAGTTTTGTTTGTTTTTTTTGAGAGTAATACATTTTTTTTGTGGGTGTCGAGGAGGGTATTTTCTTTAAACCTATCTTCTTCTTATACTTCAGTTTAAAATTTTACAGCAAATCCCTTATAGATCTAAAGGAGCCAGCCTGTTTAATGCAAGTGCTCAACATAATCTGTTTAAGAGAATATGGAGAATTCTTGATATTCTCACAAGCAGTGTGGACAACCAAAGCTATAGGCTGAGCCCCCAGTCTTGGGGTTTGTTCATATGAAACTTAACCCCACAAAGGATAGGTCAAGTCTACTTAAAATTTAGGCCTAAGAGTCACCCCCAAGAGGGCCTCTTTTGTTGCTCAGATGTGGCCTCTCTCTCCAGCCAACATGATGAGCA